>QTSX02005781.1:0-291523 GCA_014839935.2 Entomophthora muscae
TTGCCCGATTTAGTCCCCTTCCAATATACTGTTTGACATACCAAGAATGGTAACCAAGCAATATCATCTGACTGTCCAAGTATTCAGTGGCTTGAACCCATCTAGCACATGACCAACCCCTAGGTTTGATCCAACTAAATCCCTGCCACAGTCAAGTCTATATAAGTCTAAAGTATTATCCAATAAAATATACTTCTCTTCTTTCTTAATTCCATATTTGAAGCTTCCCCAAAAGGCGCTCCTTATCACTATATTGGATCATTATGTTAATGGTTTTGGGATTGACAGAGTATAATGGTCACTTTAGACATGTTGTTTAGGATAAACTCTCCCAGAAAAATTTACTTATTAGTTTTTGCCTCATTCAATCCTTTAGCTTCCTATGTTCAAGCCATAGCCATGATACTTTCCTTTACCTGTGAAAGTGTGAGTATTGAAAAGGTCCTTACTCAGCTTCATCCCTGCATTAGATACACCCTTAATTCTTTGAGTATCAGGACCACCTATAATTTTAGCCCTGATTGCTTAAAGGCAACCCTGTAATAGTTATATTTTGAACAAGCCAAGCTAGATCAACTTTATTGGTGAAGCATCCCTTGTATATCTGCACACTAATTTCTTAATTGACCCATATTGAGTAAATGAGGTGTGGCTTTGGAATCTCTGGTCTTGATATAGTTTACATGCATTGCTGAGACTTTTAGGATGCTGGGGTAAGGTAAATTATTTCAGCATATTTCCAAGTATTTCCTGTACTGGTTTTTTGGAGCAACAAGGTTCCAGGAGAGCTTGATGCCAAGCTAGTAATAAGCTGATTAAGGATAACTATGGAGATAGACCCTTTGGCATTGGTTGATTTAACCCAGGCTTGAATCAACAGCATTGATTTTTCATAGCCCTGCTAGTGATTCAATCCATATATTTATATCTGGATGGGTAGGAGTTGGATATTTATATTGCTGGATGATGAGCCAGCATCAAGCTTAGGGTTTCCTGAGTGTGCTGGCGTTGTTTAGAATGGTGAGGCTTAATTTTGCATATATATATTTACAAAGTTGGGTAGCCCAGGTAAGCTGGCCAAGGGTCAAGGTTTTGGGTCTGGGTAGATATGGGATCCATTATGATGTCCATGAAGGCTGACTGTAAGTTGGATATGATTATGGGGCCAATTTTTGGGTACCTTTGCTTTGGTGTTAGAAATATTTTCACATCCCCATGTACAATCCTTGACTAGGTATATAAGTCAAGCCTATGTGTTTAAGGCCGGTTTCAGTAGGAAAGGTGGTAGCTTACTCCCTCCATATATCTTAATATAGGCTGTAAAATTAAATGAAGTGAATAGTTATTTGATTTTTTTAGGGATTAAAAACATGTTATGGACTGATAGAGGCCATAAAGAGGATTTTAAAAGGGTTGAGTTTAAGGACAGTATAGCTTTACCTGGAAGAATGTACCTTATTCGAATCAATTAGGCATCTGGGTAAAGGTACAGGGCTATAGTGAATTTAATTTTTAAGGTTTATTTGAAAATCATGCTTTAGATGGGGTTAGTTATGTTTCTGCAGCAGTTATTCCTTCATGGCTATCTTGGTATCATCATATCTCTGGACTGGCTTGGGGTTGCGGGCACTGACACCTTGGTTGAAAAGAGCATCAATCTCCTCCAGTGAATAGCCCCGGGTCTCAGGATAAAAGAAGTAGATGGCAAGGGTCATTGTGACACAAAAGCAAGCAAAGATGAGATATAGTCCCCAGGTGATCTTGTCCATCAGTATTGGGGTGAAGAGGGAAACAACATAGTTGAAGGCCCAGTTGGAAGCAGTGGTAAGGGAAGTGGCCTTTGAGCGGACACGTGTGGGGAAGATCTCACCAGGATAGATCCATGCAATGGGCCCCCAGGAAAAGGCAAACCCTGCTACAAAGATATAGATGAAGACAATTACAGAGTAGCTAGCTGCCCTGTTGGTCATACTGATTGTAGGAGCCCCATCTACAACAATGTTCTGTCCAAATATAGCAATAACAATGCCTACTGTGCCCATCCCAATTGCCATAATGATGGCACCCATCATCAGTGTCTTGCGGCGGCCCCATTGATCAACAAAGAGAATTGCTGGGATTGTGGATATAACATTGACAACACCATTGATGGCAGTGGCTAAAAGCCTTGCTTCACTTCCAAATCCTGACTGTTGGAAGATATGTGGGGCATAGTACATGACACCATTGATACCAGTGAGCTGCTGGAAGGCCTGGATAAAGATACCCAGAAGTGTACGCCGCAATATAGTTCCAACAAAAAGATCTGAATAGGATGATTGCTCCATCTCACGTTCAGCATTGATGATTTGCTTGATTTCATTAAACTCCTCAATAACCTTGGGATGGGATATATCTCCACTGGAGCGCAAACAGGCAAGAGCATTTAATGCTTCTGTCTCCCGGCCTACTGAAAGGAGCCAGCGATGAGAATATGGCATAAAGAAGCAGCCAATGAAAAGGATAACAGCAGGTGCAGTTTGAAGGCCAAGAGGAAGGCGCCAGGCTATCCCTCCAACCATAAGTTTGTTGCAGAGGTAGTTTGTCCAGAAGGAGAGTGCAATGCCAATGGTGATGGCCCACTGCTGAAGAGATACTAGGCGGCCTCGGATTTCAGGATCTGCTAGCTCTGACTGATATAGTGGAACTGCCATTGACAGAAGTCCAATGGCCAATCCAGCAATAAAGCGACCAGCATACATGGTATAGATTTCTGCAGCAAGTGTCTGAAGAATTGCACCGGCAGTGAAAACAACTGAAGAACTCATAATACACATCTTGCGACCAATCTTATCTGCCAGCCATCCTGAAAATACTGCCCCAATGAAGCATCCTGCCACTAGAATCGAAACCACCATTCCCTTGACTTGGGGTGTCAGGCCAAACAGCTTGATGAATCCTGTATCTTCAACCACCCCTGAGATCACACCAATATCATAGCCAAACAGGAGCCCACCGATGGCAGCAAAGCCAGAAACAAGGTACATATAAACATTTACCATTTTAATGGTGTGGATACCCTAACACATTCAAATTTATAGTGTGTAACGGGCCTTAAACCCAGCCAATGGAAGCTTAGTTGGCTTAATCTTGACCAGGTAAACCAACCCCAATTATATGTTATTCCGTCGATTGCTAAAATGAACCCTTGAATTCCCAATACTCTAATCCTAAGCCCCTATTGGCCAGGTTCTACCTATTCCCGGTGCAGAGTGGAATTGAATCAGATATTTTGTAACAGTGCTGGCTTGACTGATCTCTGTGGGTATTGGGTTTTAGAAGAGATTGCATTTCTCTTATCGCTGTAATTATATTTATGATGGCTTGGGTTCGATTTGAAATTCGCATCTGTGGATCAATCGACCTTGAACCTTCTCGCATGAAGCTGACTTAATAAATTAAAACGTTTAAATTATTTAATGAACCTGATAGCTTAAAATCCTTTTTCGACTAACGCTAAGCAGGCGTGGTGATTCTGACCATGATGTTTGTCCTTGAGCTGTGGCTTAAGAAAAAGATTAAAGTACATTCCAAAGTAGATGAATATATTTGTGATTTAAAAGTGGCACAAATCAAGTGCCCCTTCCCAATTAAAGCGGATCGGCTGACTGGCTGCTAATAAAATAAAATCTGCATCAAAAGGTAATTGGTGCCACCTTGGATGAGTAGATGAATAAGTAGCCACTCGTTGTATGAAGACCATTTTGTTCATGTGGTGTCTGAGCATCCATGCCCCAATTCTCGATACCTGCTCCTTTGACAAAATTTTAAGTATTGCCGACAATACGTTCAAGCTGCCATATGGGTCGCCAAGTGAGTCGACCACAGTATAATTGGTTTATCTAGACAAAGGGTGGCGCGCCTGATATTTTTTCATGGCTTCAGAAACCACAAGTCTTTTGGAGTTCATTCGTTCGCAGATAAAACAGGGCCACTCAATCTGATTACGGGCAGCAACCGCCGCCATAAAAATTGCCAGCGTCAATGTAGGAAAATATCCCTGGCCATCCCAAACCGTAAGTAAAGTTTCAGATGGGCCTGGATTTTGAATTTCTCAACTATTGACCAAACTTCAAGCCAATCAGATGGGGTCCAAATATGGAAGCAAAGTTTCACACAAACCCTTTGCCACCAATTTTTGCTGCTGAAGAGGTTCTAGATCCGCCCCACCACTAGGGCTGCTTCGATTTGGATCCGTTGTTTCAGCTCAAATAATTCAGAAGTGTTTTATTCTGAACTAGAACTTTCGGCGCCAAGGACGGGAAGTGATCATCTCCCGCCTTCTGTCCAACGGAGGACAGATGCTAATATAACGTCAAAGTTCAACCTATTCCAGCTACACCATCAAACTCTCAGTCGCAACCCCAAGGTTTACCAAAAAACCTGCTTAGCAAGTTGAATTTTTTTTAAAAAAAGAATGTCCCTTCTCTTGAAAACCATGTAAACCGAGTACCAATTTTTATATACAGCTTGAAATGGTTGGGTACAAAAATCATAACCAAACAGTTGAACCCACCCCAACAAAAAGCTGTTGTTTCTGGTTTAAATATACCCCTTCATAGCTAAAGAAAAGGTTCAATTTTAAAATAAAGCTTACACATGGAAAATATGGTATAAAGGGTGCATGCTTATTATCACACAAAACTGCCTTTACCTGTTTAATCTAAAGATAAAATAACTCCTATTATGTTGCAACTGAACTATTTATAGCTCAGTACTTAGAGAATTCAAAATGAGGCAGCAGTCCAAGAGATAACAGAAACATGATTTTAATAACATAATCTTAACTCAGGTAGATGGTGGATTCTTATAATATGTGAGAAAGCCATTGAGTCACCAAGGGGATGGCACATGTGGTATTGGTATATTTTATATGTTGGTAGTGTTCCGAGTATAGGCTCCAGGACCCCATTGTAAAGTTACGCCTCCCCCTAGGCCTCCACTTCAATTCCTGCCAAATACTTGGGAATTTCTACCAAATTATGTTTGAATATTTATCCAAAAGGTTACTGAAAAAGCCCAAGAAAAGCCATCAATTTAATATTTTGGAATTATTCTGAAGATGCCCCCACCTAACCAACCCAAGTGTCACAGCCCAGTCCAGAGTCCGGCTGGGCTCCCATAGGGGAGGCAGACCAGGCCTGGAAAGCTATGTACACAATAGGTGCAATGTGGACCAGGTAGTTGACTGCAGTGGCTAGGAGGCACCAACTCCCAGTATGGGGCACGGCCTGGTCGGCCAGCCCCAATTGTCAGAATACCAAGAGTACTGTGGGGCTCCAATAGGTGAGAGAGGAGTAGAAGCAGGTACTGGCATGGCCCACCAGATGATGGGACCTAACTTTACCAGGTAGGAAAGGGCCTTCCCAGCCACAGCCCAAGGCCCGGCTGCTGGCAAGGCAGAGTCAATCAATCCTGTGAGCGCCAGGTAAAGCACCCCCAGGAATTGACTGTTCTGTCCAGTGGCGTCAGATGTGGGTGGGGTTGAGATGGTTGGTTTGGGTATCGGGGGTGGCTCCATGGGAACCAGGTAGGCAGCAGGATTGTTGTACTTCCCGTTGAAGATCAAAGGGTAGATGGTGATTGCTTTGCTGTCATGGATAATTTGGTAGGGTTCCTTGGGTGCATTTGGGCGGATGTACCACTGCAAGTCTTCCAATGTCCAGGGTTTGTGGTCAGGATTGGGGGGGGGGTACTCAGTGAAATGCACAGGGCCAAATGGAGCGTTGGGCAGAAAGTAGTAGTCAAAGGCTTTGGGTTTGTCAACTGAAGTCTGGCTATCTATCCCAGAAGATGGATACTGACGCTTGGGTGTATGCAGATGGAAGAGTATCAAAAATAGGTATGGAAGCAGATTGGTGAACCAAAGGTTCATAACAACTTTTATTTGGTAAGGATGACAATACAGAACTTTTTCAGGTGCTTTTGGTTTATATACTTACTCACATGCAAGTGCCTCTGGACATTCTTCTAGTGCTATCTGTGTGGAAAGGCATGTCATCTCAGGTTCTGCTGTTTGGTTGGCTGCTTCATGGTCATTTTTGGGGGGTTTCAGGAACATTTGTTTGGCTTTTTGGTGGTCCATCTTGGCTTGGCTGGCCATTGGTTCTAGCAGGTTTGGCTTCTGGGGTTATAGGGGTTTTCCCAATTTGATCACCTTTTTTGGACTGGTTTGACAGGCTTTCCTGAGGCCAAGGAACTTGATTAAAAAAGGGGTCCTGTGATGATCCACATGTGTGTAGTTTTGCAGGCGAGGGTTGATTTGGCTTCAAATAAAGACAATATGCTGAAGAGTGACAATGTGTGGTTAGCTGGTGACGCTGTAAGCTAGTAGGTAACATAGGGCTACTAGGGGTAAGTAGGGGGAGCCTAGTAGGTAACATGGACTACTAGGGTAAGTAAGGCCTGGCTGGTAGGTAACATAGGACTACCAGAGGCAGATGTTGCCTCCACTCAGCAGAAAGAATTGGCTGCTTGAGGCTATAGTGCTTCACCCTGCAGGAAACTGTGGCTGCAGAAGGGTGAAGACTGAAATAGCAAGCAGGGAACTTTGTCTGTCTGGGGAGGAGTAGGGTTAGGACCCCTGGCGGGTAACGCGGGCTGCCAGGGAGGGGAAGAGCTTTGAGGGCTCTACATACCCTAATACGCTTACAGGAGGTCTGTGAGCAAGCACCCTACCTAACAGACTGATAGGGTTTCCTTGTTTATGTCCCTATGGGAGCTTTGGGGGAACCCAAAGTGAGCATTGGAGGGCATAGATTTTCTCAGAGGTGTCACCAAGGCGGTTTGCTTGGGGAAGCAAGCTACAGAACTTGGTGTGATCAGGCCTCTGGGAAGTGGAGCTGATTACTCTGTGACTGAAAGCCCAGACTTAATCACCTGGGTGAGTAAAGACAACACATATACATTGATCTATGGTTGAATGGCCTAAGTGGACTGCCACTTGCAAGGGCCCAGTCAAATGTCAGTTCAATGTAGACTCATGCCTGGGTCTACAAGTTTGTGTAATGGGGGCTGAGATAAAGAACCAAGGTGGTTCACAGAATTAAAAGAGAAAACTAGCAAGAGGGACTGTTTGATCACAGTGAAGGCTAGTTTATGGGCTTTTAATTCATATTGAATTGAATGAACCAATATGGTTCAGTGTGTAGAAGGAACAAAGAAGGTTCCTAGTAAGGATTTGTTGAGAAACTGGTTGAGGAGAAGTTGAAGAACAAGAAGATTATGATGCAGGACTAGCTGATCATAAAGCAGGATGACCAAAGGACCAGAAGTTTGTGGTGAAGGACTGAAGAGCTGAGAGGATGAACTAGCCAGACTGGAGGCTGGAAGAGCTGATTTTAGTGTCTTTTGAGAGGAAAATAGATAAAAAGAAGCAGTTAAGTAATAATTAAATACTGCCTGATTATGATTAAAAAAGGATTTAATATCATATAATAAAAAGAAAGAGGAGGAAAAATAACATATAGTTTGTTAGAACTATATGTTATTTTAGAAAGAAGAATTGAAGAGGAAATGAGCCAGAAAGAAGCTGGAAAAAGAACAGAGAAACTGTAAGGGCAAAAGAGAAAATTTTGCCAAGAACAACTAGGAGAGGCAAAAGGACAAGCAACAAGCAGGTTCAAAGTCACAAAACGTTGAGGGAAACACAGAGAAACATTGAAAAATTGAAGGGTCAAAATTTGCCTAAATAAAACATATGTGGAAGCGCTTGAGATTTGCCGGGGAAACATGACAGGAATTACAGCAAAACCATTTGAAACGCAGAGCAGTTGTTTACCTGGAGCAAGATAGCCTCGGGTTCAAACCAGGCTCAAGAACGGGTCATCCAGGGAAACCTTTTTGGGGAAACCGTTGAATCAAGGTGTGTGATTAGCTGTGAGCTGGAGTCTATTTGATCAGTGTTTTAAGGGCTTTAACTTAAGAGTTAAAGCCTAAAAAATGAGGAGCAGAAGCAGAAAATTTAGGGCTTTCATTAGCTAAAGTAAGTTTAAAGGTTTAATATATTATAGGAGGAGAAAAACTGGATAGTTTAAGCTTTGATGAACCAGAGTTCTAAGGGAGGTTTTTGGTCTGAAACAAGGGGCTATAAAAGGGAGAGCTATCTGAGACTCTTCAGGGACTAGATCAAGTGGATTACAAAGGCCACAAAAGCTACAGAAGGAGCCAAAGACCAAGAGTAGGAAGCCAGAGCTGAAGCAGACCTCAGGAGACCAAGATCAGAACACAGGAGCCCAAGACCAAGGAGCAGGAGCAGGAGCCAAAGACCAAGTACAAGGAGTCCAAGAGATTGTTAAAGGACTCCAAGTATTGGCACAAACCCCTCATTATTCCTTATCCCAAGGCCATATATCAGAAGGTTTCTAAGGGGATCTTCCTTCTGACTGTGAATAAAGCACCTATTACAACCCCTACCTAAATTTCCTGCGTTAAGAAAGGATATACATACTATGAGTCAGTTACCCCACATTTTCTATCCTAGCCCAGGGGACAAGGAATCCTATTGCCTAGGGTGCAGGAAGTTTGCCTCTAGTAAGTCTGCCCAGGAGGAGTGGGAAAAGGTGACTAGGCATCTTGAAATGACAAATAGAGAAAGGGAGTTTATTAGGGGAGAGTTTGCTAGACTATTACAGGATTGGTATTGGCCTACAGAAGGGCTTGTGCCTGCTGAAGTACAAGTGTATGGTGGAGACACTTGCCTAATGATTGGGAAGGTATTGGAAGAGTTTGCTCTTATGCAGGCCAAGTATAAGCTCCTAACCAACCATTCACCACTGTTGGAGAACAACAACTCCTCCAAGCTGGTCCCTGGCTATAACCTGGGACACACTTTGGGGACTGGTGACCAGGAACCCCACAGGTCCCCAATTGGGGACCCCAAATTACTTAATGGAGGGTGGGCTTTAACTGGGTTTACTGGGCAGCTAAAAATAGCCTGCCCAGCCCCAGCCAAACCCACCAAGGCTTGGGCGTAGCTTTTGGGGCCCATTTTGGGCCCCACAGCTACTGCCAGGGTAGGAATGGTTCCTGCACCTGGATTTGCTTCAAAAAGTAAAAATCCAGGTGTGGGCAAATCTCCCCCTCCCACTAGCCCCACCTGATGGCTAGGAGCGGGTTTGATTCCTGCCCGGGGCATCAAAATTGTTACTTTCATAACACCAATACTGTGATGTAGACAAACCCCAACTTGCTGAAGTCCTGGGAAGGAGGCGCACTGGGTAGGGGGCAAAAAGGAATCTCCTTCATAGTAGGTGGGAGATCCAGATGGTGGGGGTGGTAATACTCCAAGTCAAGAGCGCAGGGTGGATTGACTGAGATAGCAGGAGTATAACCAGGAGGATAATGGTAGGCAAGATTATATTGTGTTGTGGATTCACAAATAGATGCAAAGAGAATAATTAAATTGGAGCAAAAATAAACAATTTATGCAATAAGATAATGATTTCTGGGCATAAACTTGCTTTATTAAGATGTCAACAGTGAGGAGGGCTTCTCCTCCTCACTACTTATACTTACTGGTAATTTTGTGGTCTTTTGTGCCACCAGGGAGCTGATGGCATCAATTTCAGTTGAACTTACAATTTTCACTGGAATTTGCGTACTTGGGCCAGGGGTTGGGTGCTCATTGGCTGATATAACATGAACCTTTCTTGAACTGCAGCATGCCAAGATGCCACAGTTATTTATAGATCTCATGAGAAATTGAGCACCCAATTGCACTCCTGATGTACCATTTCCTAATAGTTTAGAGGCCCAAATTTGATATTATAATCAAAGCCAGGGATTTGAGGCTTGTGTGCCTCTTGAATTCTGGGCCATTTTTTAGCTGAAAGGGGGGTTTTCTCACTCTGGGAGATACTTGGTAGGGGTTCTCAAGCTGTGGGGGTTTTTACCTCTAGGAAAGCCAGCTGATTGTCAAGGGCATTTTGGTCCCTGAAATCATCCCCTACCATAGTTGAGCTTTCAGAGCACAACTCTTTATTTTGAGACTTGTATTCCTTCAGCAGGGTAGCGGCATTCTCCAGGTTGGATTTATGTTCCCAAGTATTCTCTTCATTGGGGTACCCTTTCCATTTGACCAGGAAGTGAGGTTTTTGGTATCAGAGTTTGTGTCCCAGGATGGATTCAACCTTGTGTTCTGTGAAACTTCCTACTTTGATGGGTGGGGGAGCTGTTCTCACCATCTGGTGCAGGAGAGAAAGTTCTTTCTTCTTTGATAACAGGGAGCAGTGGAATACATTGTGAATCTTCCATCTGGGGGGCAGTTCTAGTTGGTAGGCTACAGTACCAATGAGTTGTAAGACTTTGTAAGGACCTGTTTGTTGGGGGCTCAAGCTAGCGCAAAGGGCAGTGGTCTTGATGTTCTTTGCGCTGAGGTACACCAGGTCTCTTACTTCAATTGGGGGGCAGGGCTTCATTTATTGTTGGCAAAATCCTTGTATACTTGTACTGCTCTTCTCAGGTTCTGGGAACATTCTTCTTGGCACACATGGATGTTACTGACCCAGTCTCGTCCTTCTGGGTTGTTGGCTTCCTCTGTGAGAGAGGCATCCCATGTGGGGTTGAATCTGTAGTTGGCTTTGAAGGGGGACATACCAGTGGAACTGTGGTCTTGGTCATTGTACGCAAACTGAGCCATTGGTAGGTGTGTTACCCAATTGTTCTGTTCTGAATTAACATAGCATCATAAGTACTGTTTGAGGACCTGGTTTACTCTCTCAGTCTTTCTGTTGATCTGGGGGTGATATGCAGTAGACAACAATCTTTTTATTACCAAGTCCTATAGGATTTGGGTCCAAAACTTGGATGTGAATTGTGGGCCTCTGTCTGAGACCACTTCTTGTGGAAGTCTGTGGTTCATTAATACTCAGTTCTGGAATAGGGTGGCAGTTTTCTTTGCTGTTACTTTAGTTGTTGTTGGAATGAAGTGAGCTATTTTGATGAAACAGTCAACAATTACAAGACTGACATTGAATCCTTTTGAATTAGGTAGCTCTATAATATATTCCATGGATACTGAATTCCAAGGGCCTTCTGCAATCTGAAGAGGTTATAGTAATCCTTCTGGCTTTCCCTGCTTAAGCTTGGTATATCCACATGTCTCACAACCACTGAAGTATCCTTCAATTCTTGCTTTATCCTGGGCCACATGTAGACTCTCTGGATCCCTTTGAGAGTCTTTGTAAGACCAGGGTGTCCTGACATGGGGGAGCCGTGGTATTCCTTCAGTATCTCTAAGTGCAGTGGACCTTCTGGTAGGTAGGTGCATCTGTGTAGCTGCAGGGTGTTTCCATGTAGGAAGTAACCTGTTTGATAGTATTGACTGTTGATATCTTTCTTTAAGTCTTCCATGATGGAGATGCAGTGCTGGTCTACGGTCTGAGCTAGTTGGATTTCTTATCTTATACTGGCTAGTCCCAAGAATAGGAGCATTGGCTCAAACATGCTTGAAGACAGCAAGGATTTAGTGTTGAATTCTTCAATCTCTTTGGCGCTAGGGAAGAGGTCTGCTCTTCAGCTTAGGGCATCAGGTAAAATATTGATCTTTCCAGGTTTGTAGCTGATTGATAATTTGTAATCTGCTAGAAATAGGGCCCATCTAGCTTGACGCTGATTCAGTTGTTGTGGTTTGAAGAATTATGTCAGGTTCTTGTGGTCAGTCATGATTCTCACTGGGTGGTTGGTGTCACACAAGTATCTTCTCCAATGTTTCAAGGACTGGATGATAGCAAGCATCTCTTTATTATAGATGGGGTAGTTCAACTCAGGCAGAGTGAACTTTCTTGAGTAGTAAGCTACAGGGTGAAGCTTACTATCATGCCCCTTCTAAAGCAACACCCCCAACACAAAGTCAGATGCATCTGTCTCCACAATGAAGGGCTTATTGTAAACTGGCATTATCAAGTTGGGGGAAGAGACAAAAGCATTCTTCAGAAACTCAAAGGCAGATCTGGGGGCATCATCCCACACAAAGGGATGTTTCTCAGAGGTAAGGTGGGTCAAGGGCAAGCAGATTGAAGAAAAATTTTGGACAAATTCCTGGCAGAAATTTTCCAGGCCCAGGAAACTTCTGATCTCATTGTGGTTCTTAGGTTCAGGCCATGAAGTCACAGCTTCTATTTTGTTGGATGTCATTTAAAAACCTCTTTTCAGTACATTGTACCCCAAGTACTCTACTTCCTCTTGGAAGAACTCACATTTCTGGAGTTTAACAAAGAGTCTGTGTTCCTTAAAGCGTTGTAAGACAGCTGAAAGGTGTTCAACATGTTTTTCAGGGGTGCAACTGTAGATGAGGATGTCATCTAAGTAGGCTACACAGCACTGATCTTTGAGTCCTCCCAAGACCGCGTCCACCATAGTTTGAAAGGTGCTGGGCGCGTTGCACAACCCAAACGGCATAACCAAGTACTCATAAAGACCTTGTCTAGTCTTAAAAGCGGTCTTCTATTTGTCGCCAGACCTGATCCGGATCTGGTTAAAGACATCCCTTAAATAAACCTTTGAGAAGATGTTGGCTCCTGAAAAATGATCTGAGATGTCTTCAGCAATGGGTACAGGGTATCTATTCTTCACAGTGATGCTGTTTAGGTCCTGGTAATTGACACAAGGACATAGGTTGCCACCCTTTTTTTAACAAACAGTAAGGGGGATGAACAAGGAGATTTGAAGACAAGTATATATCCCTTCTTCAACATCTTGTCCAAGTACTCTCTTAAGGCGGCTTGTTCCTTCATGTTACAACTGTAGACAGGTCCATGCTTAGGTTGGGTTTCAGGGAGGAGGTCAATGGCGTGGTCAAACTCACTGTGTTTAGGCAAGGCAGTGGCTTCTTCCTCTGAGAAGACTGACTCCCAAGGCTTCAAAATTTTTGGGATCTCAGCTTTTCAGGATTCCATGGTGATGTTGTTTAGCTCAGGGGTCTGCTGAGGCAACCTCCAGAATTAACTCATACAGAATGGAACATTCTCCATGTTGACAATTCTCAAAAATATTTTTCTTATTTTCAATATTAAAGTTTTTTTTCTTGATTAAATAATTGACACTGATAATAAAAGCAATGTTTGATTTTTATTTTGAGCTTTTAATTGAAATTATAAAAGATAAAGCAATTTTTTTTTGAAATTGTCAACATGGAGGATGTTCCATTCTGTATGAGTTACTTCTGGAGGTTACCGTCTTCTGAGGGTTCAAACAGGGGACCTCTAAGGTTTGGCTCTCATGAGTGACTGTTGCCTGATGGTTCTTATAGTCCAATTTCAATTGGTGGTCAGACCACCATTTAAACCCTATCACTACAGGTTTGGGAAGCTTCTCCATGACGTGGAATCTGGTGGGCAGGAACTTCCCCTTTAACTTCAGGGAGACAGACTCTTTGCATTTGTGGGACAGGCCTGTTGTCTTGTTACCCAAGGTTACCATTTGGGAGTTTTCCTGGATTGGTACACCCAGTTCCTAAGCTAAGCTATGTTCCATGTAGTTGAGGGTCACCCTGCTGTCTAGGAGGGCTATAGTGTTCACCTCATGATCATGGTAACATAAAGTAGTGTCAATGATAGGATAAGACTGGGAAGTGTTGTTTATTTCTAAAATGATGGCTTGTTGGGTTCTGTTGGAGTGGCTAGTGCAGTCCTTGGATAAGTGGCCACTATGGTGGTAATAGAAGCATGGCTCACTTCTGACGTGGTGTTGGTACTCTTTGGGGGTCATGTTCAAACAGGGCCTACTTGAACCAGGGGTTTGGTTGTTCTGGGATTGACCAGCGTGATATCCTTGTGGTTGGCTGAAGTCCATTCCTCTGGCAATAGCCAGGAGATTGTCTTTGAGGAGGTCACATTGGTGGTGTCTCATTAGGCTGGCCTGGTGTGGGTTCAGACCGTTTCTGAAATGTAGGCCTGATATGTTGTCAGGGATCTTGGCTGCCTCTGCCAGGTGTAAAAAGCGTTGTATGTAGGTCTCCAGGTTGTCCCTTCCTTGGGTCAGGCGGATGAGTCCCATGTAGGCTTGGATCTTGGCCCCAGCGGGGGGTGGTTGCAGAATTCATTCTCTCCAGGAATTGGCTATAGAAGAGTATGAGTTCAGGGTCTTCCTCTAGGCTGATCAAGAAGGTTTCTCTGGCGTCATCCTTCAGTTGGGCAGCCATCATCATAACCTTCTGAGCATTGTCTCTGAAGCTCTTGGGGTGGGCATGGAACAGGGTGTTTATCATGAACATTCCTTTTCTGAAGCCAGCCAAGTCCATTTTTGGCAGGTCAAGAAAGGTTGTGGGGGCAGCAGTATTCTGGTTTGAGGTGGAGATGGTCACAGTCTGGACCTGGGATGATTTGGCAACAGTTTCTCCTTGGCTTTTGTTCTTCTCTTGTTTCTTGGTCATATACTGTCTTAGGTAGTAAGCTGAGGTAAAAAATAAAAGCATACAAGATGCTCCTATAAACATAAGATGAATAGGGGCCCAGGGTTACTAGTTTTGATATGGTTGACATACTGAAACAGCCCATACCAGAGTCCAGCTGGGCTCCCATAGGGGAGGCAGGCTGGGCCTGGAAAGCCATGTACACATTAGGTGCAATGCAGACCAGGTAGTTGACTGCAGTGGCTAGAGGGCGCCAACTCCCAGTATGGGGCACAGCCTGGTTGGCCAGACCCAATACTATGATGTATACAAACCCCAACTTGCTGAAGTCCTGGGCAGGAGGCGCATTGGGTAGGGGGAGCAGCAGGAATTGCCTTCATAGTAGGCAGGAGATCCAGATAGTGGGGGTGATAATACTCCAAGTCAAGAGCGTAGGGTGGATTGACTGAGATAGCAGGAGTATAACCAGGAGGATATGGGTAGGCAAGATTATATTGTGTTGTGAATTCACAAATAAATGCAAAGAGAATAATTAAATTGGAGCAAAAATAAACAATTCCTGCAATAAGATAATTATTTCTGGGCATAAACTTGCTTTATTAAGATGTCAACAGTGATGTGGGATTCTCCTCCTCACTACTTATACTTACTGGTAATTTTGTGGTCTTTTGTGCCACCAGGGAGCTGATGGCATCAATTTCAGTTGAACTTACAATTTTCACTGGAATTTGTGTACTTGGGCCAGGGGGTTGGGTGCTCATTGGTTGGTATAACATGAACCTTTCTTGAACTGCAGCATGCCAAGGTGCCACAGTTATTTATATATCCTGCAAGCAATCAAGCGCCCAATTGTACAATCAAAAAATTGCACTACCAATGTACCATTTCCCAATAGTTGAGAGGCCCAAATTTGATAGTAGAATTGAAGCAAGGGATTTGAGGCTTGTGCATCTCTTGAATCCTGGGCCATTTTTTAGTTGAAAGGGGGTTTTCTCACTCTGGGAGATACTTGGTAGGGGTTCCCAAGCTGTGGAGTTTTTTGCCTCTAGGAAGGCCAGCTGATTGTCCAGGGCATTCTGGGCCCTGACACCAAGAGACACCTCTGGTTAAATATCATGTGCAAGAGCAGCTGGGTGCAGTGGTAATTGCATCCAAAGTATATTCCTGATTTTAGTTGGTTCAGTTTTCCTTTTGACTATGTCCATTCAGAATTTTTCAAGATCTTCCTGCCTCAAGAAATGCATTTGTATCTTCTCATATCATTGGTCAACTAGTTTGTGACATTCAATCTACCACCCCAATTCTGTCTATCCCTTAAATGAATGCAAGAGTTGTAAAAGATCTTGCTTTGTCATTCTCTACTCTAATATAGTTCAAAATTTGTTAGTGAAATCTGGCCGTTTGGTTTTTTCTGTTGCTATTGATGTTCAGTTGATTCCTTCCCCCCTTTGACCTCTCAGGAATTGTTGATGACAACCTTTTGGTTGCTGCTGAAACCACAATTTTTATTGTAGTTGAGAGCTTGGTTCTATTTCCTATTAACCTGCTCCCCATTTATCACACCCATTATTGGTAGTGTAGATTGGCCTTGCACTTTATATGAGAATATGTGAACCCCTATACTTGTGGGTCAGGTGGGCCATACCGTTAGACCCATCATGGGGTGTCTCTATGAGTATCCCTGTATTCTGTGAGATATGGTGGCAACTGGGCTGGCCAACTTGGCTGCAATAATTTCATTTTACTTTCCAGATATATCAATGCCAAGGATATAGGTCAGTCTCATAAAAAGGTTTAAATCCCAAAACTGCTATGGTCAACTTGAGCCATCTCAGGCCTAAAGCCTAGCCTCTCACCAAAGACCAGATAGCCATACATTAATTGATGAGATGACAATCCCACATTTTACTAGGTCATACATCTATCTGAAAATTATATATGAACCCATACAATTGCCATATACATACTTCTAGGAAGTATAGATTCAAGGAGGTGAAAGCATATAGAAGATATTAATCTCTTTGATGTGTCACAACAAACCAGATACATAATGGATCAGACATCAATCCAACCCTTGACTTGACATGTTACCTAATCTGGGCAACTATTAATATGTGCCACCCAGCCATAATCCCAATAATCACCACATACAGTTGTTCACCTATACTATCCAAATAGGCTCAGGCATGTGTTATTGAAGATCAATCTTAAGAAAGTCCTTTCCACATGCCACCCCCTGGTGGCCTATTGCAGAGTATAAACCCTGTTTCTCTTCTTCAATAAAGGTTATCTTTAACTAATTTATTCTTCTTTCTTTCTTTCTTTCTTTCTTTCTTTCTTTCTTTCTTTCTTTCTTTCTTTCTTTCTTTCTTTCTTTCTTTCTTTCTTTCTTTCTTTCTTTCTTTCTTTCTTTCTTTCTTTCTTGGTAGCTGTAGCTTACAGTGCAGTTACAAAATATGTAATAACAAGACAACCTTTATACTTGAAAATAATCTGTACATGTACATGTAGATTTTGTTAGGTGCAGGTGAGAAGGTTCTTTTGAAGACTAAGGGTTAATACTAGTAGGATAAATGAATCAAGCCTTAGGGCCATCTTTTGCTTGGTGCTCCTGGATGATTCTTGAGAGAAATTTTTCTGGGAGTAATAGAAATTTATTAAGCCTGTAGAGGATCCAGAAACTTCATGCTTACTTCTTCATTATTCCAGTCTGACTCTTTTACAGGTTGACAGGGAATCCTTTATGTGAGCTTCAATGAGCTTGGATTCCAGGCAAGCAATCTTGGCGTTAAACTTGTTGCCATCTGGTGATCATTTCCACGCTTTTTACTTCCCATAGTCTTAGATGTAGACCATCTCTTTCATTCCATGGTAGTCTTCTTTCAGTTAAAAGCCAAAAAAGTAAAACATAAAATGATTGAGGGGAAAGCAACCATTGCCACAAATAAGCATCTTTATTGATTATTATCATGTTTTCATTATATACCAGTTGGGGTATATTCAGCTGAAAACCCTCTGGTTCCGGAATCACACCTGGATTTCTATTACGTGGTGTATGACATAATGGCGTCATCCAATCCAGATCTTTACTAAAAAGATCTTCATACTCTTAACCTATAAGAATGTGCCCTAATACATTCCAGAATCACCTGATTCCTTCTGTGGAAATGTATTGCTTTGGCTTGAAGCATTCCAGACTTCTGGCGCCAAAACCCTGTAGAATATACATATTCATGATCCAAGCTATAATTTTTCCAACTGGGAACCAGCTGATCAATTGTAAATGAATAGAAGCCATTGTCTACATTTAACTGTTTTCACATTAACTAGTTTTCTGTGTTAAAACCCCATTAAACACTTTGAAACTCAAACCAGGCGCCACTGCAGCGCCCAGGAACTTTCCCAGGTAGCGCCTGAAACATTTACTGGGCAGCGCCTTGGCGTGTTATAAATCAATTAGGCAGCGCAGCAGCGCTTCTAACCTAATAAATTTTCCAAAATGGCGCTTTTAAACCACAATTTGGGGGTTTACTTTTCTTAACCTTAACCAAACTTCTTGACACAGTCAATGCAATTCAAAAATATAATTAAATCCTCATTAATCATATTAGAGAGTATATTTAACTAACCTTTGGAGTTAATTAAAATGTTTGTGAGACACCTAGTCCCCAATATCTATTAATAAACCTTCCCAGTTAATTAATTTGTTTGAATACAACAAGTCTTTACTTGACACAGTCAAGTCCATTTTGGCCCTATGATTAAATTGCTATTAATTATATTCCAGGGTATATATATTAATTAACCTTCCCAGTTAATCAATTGTTTTGAGACACCTAGTCTCATAATCTGAATCATATGGATTATTTATTTTGGCCCTAAATTAGTACAGCCTAATTAATTCCTGGATATCAATTAACCTCCATGGTTAATTAGTTGGTTTGTGTCAGGAAGCCAGGCATAGATAGAGGCATTGGTTGACTTGGGATGGAGTACAGCCGGGCCAGTGGGTAATGCCCACCATAGGATGTGTGCTAACTTGATAATATAGGATACAGATTGCCCAAGCAAGGACCAGGGCCCTGAGTTGGGCATCAATGTGTCTACTATTCCCATCAAAGTAATGTAGAGTACTCCAAACAGTTGAGTGGACGTGGTCTTGGAGGAAGTGGGGGGTTTCATTGGGCGGTCAGGCCGCGGGGTTAAGGGTAGAGTCATGGGGATAAAGTAGGAGGGCAAATAATTGTATTTGTCTTTGAAAAATTTTGGTGGCCTCTTGTACCACTTCCCTTTGCGTCCTATGTATTCAGTCTCTCTAGTTCTGGCCAAGGTATTGGCAATGAGAATGGTCTCCAAGTTGTACTCCAAGTAGGCAGGGTTGGGCAGGTATTTGGTAAAATGCACAGTTCCAAAGGGGGCTCCAGGGGGACAGTATAATGCCTGAGGCGGGTTGGCAGGTTGGTCTTTAGAGGGGATGGTTGTCTGATTGTTTACTTGGCCGGAGTTGAGATGAAAGATCACTAAGACTAGAAAAGGTAAGATTTATTCAAACCAGATGTTTATAAAACTTTATTATCAATATTGACAATGTGTTCATCCCCATATCACCGGGTTCTTATACCAGGTGGTTTTGCTTATTTGCTTTTTATGGAATTCAGGTCTGGGAACAGTTCACTGGTAGGGCTCAGTCCTTGGCTTCTGGTTTTGCGTGCGGCAGATCCTAGTTGTGCTTGCTCTGATGAACAGAGGTGGCAATGCTTTGTTATGCCGCTACTGTTAATCACATCACCTGAGCAGTCAAATTGTATTACCCATTCTGGACTAGAGGCTGGCATTATCTGGTGATCATTAGCAGGACTGGCAGGAGGCCTTGTTGTAACCTCCTTTAGGCAAGCTACAACTTCAGCATAGATATGGGTCTTTGGTGGCATGTGGTTAATAGCAATCTGATGTCCATTTGGGGAATTGTCTTTAAGAGTCTGATGGGTCTCAGAGTAATTTGACAACTTGTGTCTGCAACTTAGCAAGTTAGCGGGTTTCTGTCCATTTTGTGTGACTTGAGTAGCCTTTGGAGGGTCAGGGTTTAATCCTGGGGTTTCCAATGTTGATTTCAAGCCTCCAGTCTTGAAACTTGGCAGGTTGGCAGGTTTCTGTTCCTCCTGGTTGGGGCAAGATATCTCTGGCGGTCCAGGGTTTGGCCCAACTGGCAGTCTGGCTGGCTCCCATCTATCCTGTTTGTAACAAGGCTTTTTCTGAGACCCAGGGTTTGATTCCAAGGTTTCAACACAAGTATTGAAATGTCATTTGTGACAGTTTGAGACACCTAGTCTCATAATATAAATCTTTCAGATGATTCATTTTTGCCCTCAATTAGTACAGTCTAATTAATTCCTGGGTAATCCATTATTACCTGGAAAATCTCTCCAAGGCTAATCCTATTACTATAAATTTCAACCTATGAAATTCATCACAATTCAAATCTCTTTGTGAAATCACAGCCTAACGTGACTGTAGTACTGTCACACAGCCTCTCCCCTGCTGATATTAGATCAGGGATCCACTGAAAGGGAAAGATCTTTCCCAATATGAGGAACAAGGTATAATACCCAGACATTGTAGGCACTACTTGAAGAAGCTATGGCTGAAGATCAGAGAACTGGAAACCAGTCAAGGCAGTGACAATTATATAGATGGTCATCAACCACTGGAAGACTTTGGCGTGGATGTTGTATCTCCCAAAGCTCCCCACAAAGTAGGTCAGAATGTAGTACAGGGAGGTATACACCACAATGGACAGGGTAGAGTGTGGATACACAAGGGGAGACCAGGAACCAGTCTTTGAAGAGTTGAGTTGCCCAGGATGATAGTGGTAGTCATGACCTAGCCCTTCTGGTGAAGGTCCAAAGAGCTCTGATCCCTGTTGATATCCTCCAATTCCAAGCCAAGCTGTGAGTACAGCTGTGAAGATGAGGCAATTCATCTTCCTTGGATTGGAGGTTGCAAGCTGGGGCAAACTAACTAAGAGTTGACTTGGAAGTTGAGAGTGAATTTAGATCTATTGAGGGTATTAAACTCAATAATAGCACAAGCTATTACTGAGGGGGGATCCTTTATTTATAGTGCTGCCCACTGTACAAAGATCTGCAAATGGGGGTGGAAATCAGGAGATGGGGGATCCCAAAGACTTGGAAGCTAGGAATGGCAGTTGGTTTTTGGGAAGATGGCTAAACATTTGTTCTTCTGTTATCTGTTGTTGGTTTGGCAATTCTTGACTGGGGCCAATGGATTCTTGTGGCCCTGGGGTCATGTGGTGGGAAGGGCTCAAGGAACTCTCAGAATCTATTTTTGTCCTGGGGATCATGGTTTGGTTGGAGTTTGGACTCAACCTTGTGGCTTGGGACTCAGGAAACCATTGGCTCTGGGTAGAATTGTGGGTCACATGTAGAAATTGGGTTTGGCTTTCTTCTGTTGAGCAGGAAAAATCTTAAAACTGACCCTTTTACCAGGGACTTATTTGATTGGTTGAATTGAGTGGGTGTTTCTGATTAGCTGGGGAGTAGGGACTGGGACCCAGGTGGGTGGCTGGCAGTTGGCCAGGACCCGGGGGCAAACAGGTGGGCTGGTCCGCTGGGTGAAGGCTGGGACCTGGGGAGCAAGCAGGTGGGCAGCCAGCTAGCAGCAGGCCCGCTGGCAGCTGGCTGGGTGCTGGGGGGTTGGTGGAGGGTGCTGGGGGGTGTGGCAGACACCTGCCCAGATGATAAATTAATCTGGTGTTGGCCAAGTCCCGTTTTGACTTTTATTTTATTTTTATTTTCCCCAATTAATGGGGGGAAATTCCATATTAAATTGTGAATCTTAAACAGGGAAATATCTATTTTTCCCCAGCATGGTACCTCAGTAAAAATCTGATTTATGTCAGGAATATTCCTGACACAAGGCTCAAGTTGAAACCTGTAACTACCAAACCAACTGGGATTTAAACTATAACCCAAATTACAAACTGCCCCAAGGTTGATACTGATAAGGAGCGCCTTTTGGGGAAGCTTCAAATATGGAATTAGGAAAGAAGAGAAGTATCGTTCATTAGATAATATTTTAGACTTATATAGATTTGGCTGTGGCAGAGATTTAGTTGGATCAAACCTAGGGGTTGGTCATGTGCGGGATGAGTTTGAGCCACTGGATACTTGGACAGTCATGTGATATTGCTTGGTTGCCATTTCCAGTATGTCAAACTGTATATTGGAAGGGCACCAGATCAGGCAATGACTGGATGTTAAGTAAGTTGGCAGTAGCCAGAATACTGGTACATCCAGATCCTCAACACCCCCCTTAAGGGGTTACTCTGGTACATCAGGAGGTGGCTTTGTCTTAATGGCTGCCGCCTGATGTTCCTGGAGTTGTTTGCTAGTTGGTACCAGTCTGGTTGAGTGTTCTCCTTTGCTAAGGCAGAGGCAATTTCTGTGGTATTTCTTGATGATGGGGTCTTTGGCACCTTGGAATTTCACTAGATAGGTGTTCCTGTCTGGTCTGTACTTGATTATTCTTCCTGGTCCCCTGTGTACTGAGTCTAGCTTATTTCTGTTTCCAGTCAGGACCCAGACTGGGGAGTTGATGGGGAGTGGTTCATCTGTAGAGGTTATCTTTTGTGTTTTGAGCCTTTTTATTTCTGCTATTTTAGCTTTAAGGCGTATGTGTTATTGATTTGGTACTTGTTCTACTGTGGGGGGTTTTCCCGGGGGGGATCATTATGTATGGCTGATGTTGCGGGTAACTATCTCTGGTTTATATCTGTATATTAGTTCAAACAGTGAGTAGCCTATCCCTTGATTGATGAAAACCTGGGATACTAATAATGCATGTTTCACGTTTAGTGGCCATGTGTCTTTGGCTTTTCCATTCATTATTTTCTCAAGGGTTCTGATAAGGCTGCCGTTTAGGCGTTCAACTCTGCTGGTGGCCTGTGACCTGTATGAAGAGGTTGTGGAGTGTTTAATGTTTTTGGATTTTAAGTTGTCATTTACTACGTGACCTGATCACTTGGTTGCTCCATCAGTTATGATGTAATCTGGAGTGCCATAGTTGGCTATGATTGCTTTGTTAATGAATCAGTTTATTGTTTCTACTTTATGGTCCTTTGTTGCCCAGAAGATAGGCCAGCGTGTGGCAAAGTCAATGGCTACAATTAGGAAATGTTGGTTTGTCTTAGTTTCTGGGAAGGGGCCCACTACGTCCAGTCCCCAAACCTTGAATGGTTCAGGGTCAGGTACTGGGTTAACCATTGGCTGGGGAGCCTTTGTGCTGGTGTATTTCTTGCACACTGTGCACTTTTTCAGAACATCAATTATATCTTATTTAAGATTGGGCCACCATACTATCTCTTTTAACGTGAGGTATATGTTGTTAGCCTTTGTATGTCCTAGTAGGCAGTGATGTCTTAGTATGTTGTCAACTCTTTGTGCAAGTGGGATGTAGGGAGTATGTTTGTCATTGATGATCCAGTATAAAGTGCCATTTGATACATGGAAATACTTTTTGTTTCTTACTAATGTATTTTGGGTTAGTTGATGTGTTGAGGGGTCTTTCCCTTTGGTTTTATACTCAGTATTGTACTTTAAATTCAGAACCTAAACATAAAAATGAGGGATTGTCAAATCCTTGGTCCAAATTTCAAATCACTTTTGCGGGCAACTCAGCTGAGTGAAAATTGAATTATTTAATAAAATCAATTATTTAATTTGCTTTTTTTGGTTTATCTAAATTGGCAGATTTTGAATCTCTTGAGCAGATAACTCAACTAACAAAAGATAAAACACAACAAACAAATGTAGGATACATGAATCAGAAATGCAGAATTCTAATGTACAATTTGAGATTTTCTGTATTTCAAACAAATCATAGATATCATGTAAAACTTAACAAATCTGAAATTGCGGGCTTGTCAAATCCAAGAACCAAGTTTCAAATCATAATTGCAAGGAATTTGAAATAAATTTAAATTATGGATGTCTCAAAAAGGATGTTAAAGGATCTAGATTGGATTTGTGCTAATTCTTTTAGGAATCATAGGCATTCTCAAAAATCATCCTATTCTAGTTTAGGACAGCTAAAATTTTGATTGTAATATTCACCAACTTAACATACTTAACAATAAAATTGACTAAAGTATACACTCTTTTTTTTAGTTTAAAATTTTAATAAAAATTTATTATGTCTTCTTTCAATAACAACTAAGTCAACAAGCTGTTCCCTGGCCTTGACAAAACCCTGCAGGGCTATGCTGGGTCTCTTAACAGTGAAGCCTCTGTCTATGGCCACTCCCAACCTGTAGGCCCCTCTGCAAGCACTACCTAGGAGTGTGTTCTTTCTCCCACAACTTCCAGCATGACCCTATTTGCCCATCATGCACAGGCAGCTGCTAATCCAGATTGTGTATCAGCATTAGCATCTAGAATTGGCCAAGTGAGCCACAGGGTCACCCAGAGAACCCATAATCCAAAAACAGCCAATCAGATGGTACTGTTAGGTTCCCAAGATGGACACATCTCATCCCCAGCCAATCAGCCTGCATGACGCAGAAGAAAATTGACCACCCCAGAAATTGTTCTTGAAATGGTTGAACAGCAAGGGATGCTTATGTCCCTTGGGGAAATTGCGGCCACAATGGGTTTTGCAAAGTCCACTGTAGCTGCAACCCTGCAAGCCCACACCAACTGTGACCCCCCTACCAAGAAGACCCCAACTGTTGCCCATTCTTCAACTGAAGGGGAAAAAGCCCACCCTCTCATGATGACTATTATGGAGTGTGATCTATGGATGCCCTTGGTCTAGGTCCTTCTCCAACTGGGACTCCACGGCATTTTCACCAATAAGAGAACAGTGAATTTGTGGATGCACAGAGTTGTGGTTGCTGCCAGACTCTTATCCAATCAGGTTCTTAGTGGCCCCAGTTTGATGGACACTGACCCCTATGATTCTAGATTCATTAATTTTATCAAAGGAAGGGCAATGAGGGCCCATAATGATGTAACCTTCCTTTTTTATGCCAAGTTATCTGCAAGTATTCAAGACTATGGAGAAAAGCATATCCAATCTGACGTATACAAGCGCAGGCCAATCCTGTATCAATTTATCAGGGTTTTGTTGGCAGTTTTCCCATTGGGGGTCAATCATTACTCCACGTTGTCAAACACGGCAGATAGGTATGCCTACCAGACGGAGCTCAAGGCCATGCTGGAGGAGTGGGCTACCCAAAATGCTGTGTACACAGTTGTAATGAGTGCCAAGATGGAGCAGAATGAATGGGCAACCCAAGAAATCAGGACTGTGGGACATACCTGTTGGTCATACCCCATCAACCATGCCAACAAGCATCTTGAAGATGTATGTCTTTACAATTTTGGTTCCGCTCTCAGGCGCTTAAAGCCTGCCACATACAATGAACTGTGCACCCAAATTGATAAGGGTTATGAGCTTTTCCCTACTGTGTTTGTCAAGGACCTATCAGATCTTGTCATTTTCTATGCAAGTGATAGTGATAAGTCCAGAAAGGACTCCTGCCTCCCCCCACGCCAATTCATCCATTTCACCAAGCCCACATATGTGACAGAAGACAAATTTGAGCAATTGAAGCAATCAGCTCTTGCTGCCCCTTACCAGTCAACAAACCCTACCTTCCAACCCCCCGTCAAACCACCTGCCTTCCAACCCTGACTCCCAAGCCACCAACCATTCCCTCCCCACTATCTCTGATGCTGTCCCTTTCATAGGCGCAGATGAAGGCAATGTTTATTCTGCCCATTCCCTCCCCTTCCCATCCTTTGATTAGTAAATAAATATTTTCTTTGTGACAACTTATTAAAATTCATATCTCTCTTTCAATTCATAATTAATAATATTTTCTTTTTACATTATCAACATTTCCCATAATTATACAATGTTGTACATTTTACAAATAACTTAAAATTATTAGCATACATATTTTTCATCATTATTAATAAATTAAAGACCATAAATGTAAATATTGCACTAGAATATTGCAATTAGACGTCAACTCTTGATATTTAGAAATTATGTGCATAACTCAATGCATTTTGATTAATAAAATTCATTGTAAACTTGGCCTTTTTCATTGTAATTTATTAAAACAAATTGTGTTTATATTAGAGAGCCATTAACACTTAGTACAAATATTGATACATTGTACATTTTCAGTCTGCATATTTACCTATTGGTAATAATTCTGTAAACTTTTTAGTTGGATTTTGTGAGGTAATAATAATGTAATGTGTTAACAAACTACTGTTTATTGTCATTAATTGGCTGATTTTCTTTGCTGTGGCAATTGTGCATTTTATGATATTTACGCACTAGTATTTAATTGCTTGATTTCATATTGCCTGTGCAATTGGATGTGAAACCAACCAATTGATACTAGTGTGTAAATATCAGAAAATGCACAATTGCCACAGCAAAGAAAATCAGCCAATTAATGACAATAAACAGTAATTTATTAACACATAACATTATTATTACCTCACAAAATCCAACTAAAAAGTTTACAGAATTATTACCAATAGGTAAATATGCAGAAAGAAAGTGTACAATATATCAATATTTGTACTAAGCGTTAATGGCTCTCTAATATAAACACAATCTGCTTTAATAAATTACAATGAAAAAGGCCAAGTTTACAATGAATTTTATTAATCAACTAATGCATTGAGTTATGTACATAACTTCTAAATATCAAGAGTTGACGTCTAATTGCAATATTCTAATGCAATATTTACATGTATGGTCTTTAATTTATTAATAATGATGGAAAATATTCACGCTTTGAAGGTAGTACTATGAAAACCAGTTTTTTGATGTAATTCAAACAAAATGTCAAATATCTATAACTTAATAAACAAATTAGAGTCAGTCCTCTAAAAAGTTGTTGAGCTTGAACATAACATAAGGGAAATTGTGGTAAATCAACTGGGAAATGAGGGAAGGGCCTTGGCCTAGCAAAAGGAAACCGCAAAAAATAGCCTGAGAACAATAGTCAATGAAGAGCACAAGGAAATAATTTTAGATCTTCAAAAGGAAATACTCAAGTGGTTAGATTTCAGAAAGTGAAAGTTACAACTTGTGGGAATTTTTCAAAAACCAATAGAAAGAATACTCAAAAAATCAAACTAATTGAAGAAAATGAAATTTCAAAGGAAATCAACACAAAATAAGAGGAAACTAATCAAATGGAAATAGATGAAAACAAAGCACAATCAAGAAGCAGGAGCGCTTCAAGAAATACTGAAAATTTATCAAACAAAAACCAAGAAGAAACACAAGTTGCAAGAAAGATAAGAAAGATTAAGCCTAGGAAAATTAATGAAGAGCAGCCAGTGCTCATGAAGTTTGCTGAGGTGGCACCTGTGGTTGAGGGGGCTGCAGGGAAAACAATTAGTAAGTCTTTTTATGTTTTACTTATATTTATTTTAGTTATCACTAGGAATGGGGACAAGGTCGCAGAAGTGGCGGCTTTTACGCCAAGTTGGTTCTACAGGGGTTACCAGTCACTGGTAGCCCCTGTAAAAAAATAAATAAAAACCAAATAAATAAAATAATTCAACAGAATATGAATAATTTTTCAAATATCAAAGCTAAAGATAGGGAATATTTACTACCTGCAGAGTGCTTGCCGTGGGTAAGGGAAGCATACAAAATAGGATCAAATATCAACTTCAAAGAGATGAATGAAATTTGCGGGGATGTCAAGCTAAACTTTGATGAATATATATGAAAGCATTCAAAGATTCCCATTTGCAAACATCAATGAATATAAAAAAACTTAATAAAAACCAACTTTCAAATAGGAACTGAATATCTAAAAACTGAAATTTTTAATGAAGTATTCAAGGCATTGTCAAACAAAGTCGGTGATGAAGTCCTCATGAACACATTTAAACCTTTATTCATTTTGTTTGCGGAGGTATGAGGGGCTGATACAAGTCAGGCGCTCCCCGGAACCCTCTTCAAATTCAATCAAACTTCCTATATTAATAGATTAGTTCAAATATTCAAAAAACTGTGCATTTTCTCAGAAAAATACACCTTGCAAAGAATTTACGTTGCAGTATACCTGGGAATCCTCCTTCACTGTATATTAAAAACCAACATCAAAAAGTTGGAGGATGTATCTATTCAAATCAATATATGCCGCTTAGCTCTCAAACGCCAGAAGACACCGCAGGGGTATAGGACAGTTGAGCACATCCTGTTAAACTCCTTTGCATTGGCAATGTTGTATGAGTACTACGTTCCCCCTGAAAAAACCCTATTAATTGATTTTCTCACCCGCCTTCCTTTTCTCAAACGTTCAACAACCACCGGGGTACAGGGCGCCACCCCTCTAGCAATCACATCCAGGGTTGTCCACCACATACAGAAGAGTATGTGGATTCAATTGAACACTCTAGCCAAAAATTTAATTTTGGGGTATAATTCCCCAGAATAATTGCATCCCCTTAGCAATTTGTATCCCCCTAATAAATTATTTTCCCTTGCAACTTAAATTTTATTTTTAAATTTTTTTTATTTTAATATTAAATATTTTCACTGAAATAGGTAATATTAAAATTTTAATTTTAAATATTTTAATATTAAATTTTTTAATATATAAATTTTAATATATAAATTTTAATACTAAAATTTTAATATTACATATTTCAATATTAAAATTTTTAATATATAATATTTCAACATTGAATAAATCACAATTAAATAAAAATAGTTAAATTTTGAATATTTAAACTTTAATTGATAAATTTTAAGATTTATAATTATAATTTTACTTTAAATTTTAGTAGGTAAATTATAATAGTAATATATCTAAATATATTACAAGACATTAGTTATAGTTGCAACCCCATCAAATAATAAAAATGAGTTAAAAATGTTTCTATTTACTAGCTTGTTGAGTACAGGTTCATTTATTACATATACAAACAACAAGAATTGAATTTATCAGCATCATGCGGCCTGCTCCACTTATATTCTAAACAAGTGATTGTTTAGAAATCAAATTACCTTTCCCTTATAATATGATTTGATAAATATATTTGATATGCTTGACCTGCGTCCTAAGTACTAATTAGTAAGTGATACAAAAAAATCATTGGTGGTTGTGTTGTGTGGCTATAGTGGTACTGAAATAATAAGTGTCAGAACTTTCTGTTCTGCTCTCAGACCTGGCGGTCTGACTACAATTTGCTTTATTGAGTAATTGGGATATCTTGATCATCGTGTTGATAGATGCTTGTATGGCAACAAGCGTTACTTGCAGCGTCTGGTATTTCCTTGGCAAGGCAACAGCTAGCAATATCCAAGGGAGGCAACTTCCAAGCGGCTTTCTAAATGGGCGGCTTGCTAGTTCTTTGAGTACTGAAAATGGTCTTCAAACTCAGATATCTTCTTCTACTGTGAAAAGGTTCTACAGTAGGATCTTTGTATTATTTTCTGCCTTCCATTAGTCCAATGGAAGGGCTTTTATAGAGCCAGTGCTCTCTTGCCAGGATAAGATCATCTGGCGCATCTAACTCTTGCTTGGTAGTATTTTCACCCCCAGACCGCCAGCATCAACCCCCAGAGTTAGGCATCCATGCAATGGCATGGGATTCCATATCATAGTACCCTGTGCTGGGTACTAATTGCCATAGAGTGATACACAATCTATTAGAGTGCCAGCGGTGGCGGCGCTAATTTATGACTCTATTTTTAGCGCATGTCACTTTGTTCCTAGGCAACCTTTCTTGCATTGATTTGCAATGGCACTGGCGGTTTGCTAGTGCAAATTGGACACATTCCTTTTTATCCTTGGGGAAACCCATAATAACTAACCCAGCGGTTTGCTAGAGTATTCTGGAATAACTCTAGCCAATTGGGAACCAGTTGTAATTAGATTCTATAGTATTCCTGGTTGTTCTTGTAATAAGTGATCCAAATCTACTTCACAAAGTCTTCTCAGATCAATTAAGCCTGCTAGTAATATTGGAATCTTCTCCAATAGATGGCTTGGCAGGCCGCCAAGGTATCCAAGGTAGAACAAAGTCAGTATAAATTCCTGACATTTCCCCCAACTTGACTTAGTTATACTGTCAAGATAAAAATAATAATCAACATGTTGCAACCTTCAAACGCTTCCAATACCTCCCAGGTGACTGATGCACGTAGCATCATTGCTGCTATGTTAGTTTCCAGATTGAGCCTTGTTCCAGGCCATGTCTTATGATGCCAAGAAGGCACATATTTGTGGGCTTTGGGACAGGGATACCAGTACAATTTTTACTGGTATGGGTCATGAGGAGCCTCCCCATAAGCAGGCGCACCAAGCACCCAAGTCCCCACCCAAACAGCCAGCCCATGAAGATCCAACCCAGTGGGGTGCAGAAATCCCCTTGGCTAATTTGGAGGAGCAGCCCAATGATACCCGGGCTTTGGTTCAGGGGTATTTGGCCTTGCAGGCTCCAGTTGGCAACCTGCCAACCATTCAGTATCAAATTGACATGCCTGATTTCAATTGTGCTGTCCTCTTTTCTGGATATGAATTATATTGCCAATTTCTCTTTATAGTCCTCCAGCAGAGACCCTGGCAGGACCTAAAGGCATGTATAGTGTCCTCAAGCTTTGGGTTCTTCTCCATTGACAATAAGGTGTTGATGGAGCGCCTAAGCCACGACCTTCTTGATCTTGTTGACGTCTCTTGCACTAGCAATCTTGTGGATGGGTTGGACCAAGGGTTTGTTATTCAAATTGCCAACCAGATTATCCAATCCTGGTTCCAGCATCTTCCCCCATTCTTGTCTCTATACCAGAAACTCCAGGTTGATAACTGCAACCAGCGGGAAAGTTGTCTTGGAAAGGTGGTCTGCCAGTGTTGGGATGCCTTCCACAATGGCAATCAAAAAGTTTCTGTACAGGCAATGGTGTTATATGGGATTGTAATGCTTATGCCTGACCATTGCCTTCCCCAGGGTAGCTTTGCCAGGATGACTGCGCACTGGGAGAAGCTCCACAACGCCATCAGTAACATTAAGGCAATACTCCCAGATGAGTATCTTTCCATTGATGATTTCATCATGGATTGCCTTATTCTGGGATGTGGCTATTCCCTCAAGGCTGGCCTCTGGCAGATTGACTGAGACTTTGAGTCCATTCCCCTGCTCCTGGTTAACTTTTTGCACCTTTCTTCTGCCTAAAAGAAGTTGTGGTTGTGTGTGGCTGTCTTCCTGTTTGTGGAAAGCCAGTGCTTTTCTTTTGAACCTTTACCTCGTGATGTGGCGCTTATGGCTGGGGACCAAGAGCCTGACATGTCAGTGGTGACACCCAGGCCTTGACGCGCCAGCCCGGCCAGCCAGGACAAGGACTCTGATGAGGACAAGGAGGAGACAGAAGACAAGGATGAAGAGGACAACAATGACAACTATCAGGAGGGAAATTTCTAGCCTTTCCCTTTCATCATTCCCAATAAAATCAAGTTAAAAAATCTTTTATTTGTATTCTCTTAGAAATATAGGAAGCTACTTAGATGCCATTACTTGGCAAAGTGTGGTAAGGGTTTAGGAACCTTGTGTGGACTCTATTAATGAGTCGCCCATCCAAAATGTTCTTGATGGTATAGGCGTCTTGGCCTGTTTGCTCAATGACTTCAAATGGGCCTTTCCAGATGGTGTTGAGTTTGTGTGCTCTTCCTATTACTTTATTGTGATAGGAAACTTGAGTGCCAACCTTGAACTCTGGCAGAGTGCAGCAGTTGGAATTATCTTGCTGGCATTCTTTTGTTCTGGCCAGCGTAGTCTCTGTAAAAGCTTCAGCCTGAAGCTTAATCAACATATCTGCCAATCTTATCATATATTGATCATAGATGATCACACCAGGGTTGCCCATAGCAGAGAACAGTATTGGTGGGATGGCCAGGTGTCAACTATACATGAGCTGGAAGGGCAAAAACTTAGTTGTGCTATGTATAGAGATGTTATACGCAAACACGACTGCTGGCAGGAAAAGATACCACTCAGAAGTACGCTTATCTGCCAGTTTGTGAAGGATTTTCACCAAGATGCCATTTGCTCTCTCAACCATCCCATTTGTTTATGGATGATACAGAGTAGAGAGCACTCTCCTCATGCCCATGAGCTCATTAAGCTTTGGGATAACATTGGCTGTGAAATTAGTGCCATTGTCTGTGAGAATGAATTGTGGGCAACCATATTGGTGAATAATTTGCTCTAAGATGAACCTTGCAGTGGCCTCTGTACTGACATGCTGAAGAGCTTTCACCTCTATCCATTTGGTGAGGTGATCTATGGCCACAATTATATATCTGAGCTGACCAACACACATTGGAAGGGGGCCAACCATGTCAATGCTGATGGTGTGCCAAGCAAATTTGGGCTTGACAGCCTTGTATTGATGCTTGGGTACAAATGGATTTTTGTGTTGGAACTCTGCACAGCAAGTCAGGGTTTCCTTAGTGTCAAACAGCAGAGATTCCCAATAGTAGTGGAGCTGTAATTGTCATACAGTCTTTCAGAGGCCGCCATGGCCTACAGCCTTATGGGCAGCCATAATTAGGGGCGCTCTTTTGGAGGGGCAGGGAAAAAATACTTATTCCCTTGATGATATTTGTATAGTTTACTATCTTCTACTCTGCAGTCCTTCATCAGTTCCCAGAGAATGGCCTGGATCTCATCAGGCTTGTCTTCAAACTGGCCAGTTAACATCTTATTGTACAGTATATTGACCTGTAATGATACAATATTAACAGTCAGGAGTCTGGATAGACAGTCAGCGTTCTGATGCTTTGCTCCTGGCTGGTGTACTATCTTATAGTTGAATGCCTGCAGTTTCAGAGCCCATTGTGCTAAGCGGCCTTCTGGTTATTGTAGATTATGAAGCCAACTTAGACTGGCGTGATCTGTAACCACAGTGAAGTGAACTCTATGGAGATACACCTGGAACTGTTTGTAGGCATATATTACTGCCAAATATTCACGTTCTGTCACCGTGTAATTTTTCTCATGAATATTTAAGAAGCAACTGGCATAGCCAACTGGGTGTTCTTCTTCATCATTGTCATTCTGGGACAATATTTCTCCAAGCGCACTCAGGGAAGCGTCAGTATATACCACAAAAGGCTTAGTTAAGTTGGGATACATAAGCACTGGACTGCTGGACAGGCCGGTTTGTAGTGAGTCAAAAGCGGACTGGCAGGCAGAGGTCCATGTAAAAGGTACTTCATTTTTAAGCAGATGAAAAACAGGTTCACCTGTTTGCAAAAAAATTGGAATAAACCTGCAATAATAACCTACCATGCCTAGGAACACCTGGATATCTCTTTTGCTCTTGGGAGTCTTCATCTTGGTTATGGCCTCAATTTTGGAAGGTTATGGCTGTAGTTCTTTGATGTCAATTACAAAACCTAAGTATTTGAGCTGGTCCTTAAAAAACTGGCACTTCCTAGGTTTTATCTTTAAGTTGGCGTCTGCAAGTTGCTTAAAGACAGCTTTCAAGTGCTCTAAATGATCTGTGAACGTCCTAGAGAAGACTTTAATATCATCCAGATACACAAGGAAGCAGGGCAACTTGAGATCTCCCAGGATGATATCCATAGCTCTCTGGAACGTGGCCAGGGCGTTACACAATCCTTGGGGCATTTGCGTTGGTTGGAAGAGGCCTTGCAAAGTGATAATGACACACTTCTCTTATTCTTCTGAAGGCAGTTCAATCTGCCAATACCCAGAGATCAGATCCATTGTAGAGAAGAACTTTGCACCTCCCAGGAGGTCTAAGGCGTTGTCAACTCTTGGCAGCGGGTAGGAGTCCTTCTTTGTGATCAGGTTTAGACATTGGTAGTCTATGAATACTTGGTTACTTCCATCCTTCTTTTTTACTATAAGAATGGGCAACACCCAGGGACTCTTTGATGGAACCGAAATTCCTCTATCAAGGAGCTGTTGTATTTCCTCATTGACAGTCTCCTTGCTGGCCTTTGATTGTCAAATGGGGTGGAGTCAAATTGGTTTGTTGTCACCAGTGTCAATGTGATGGATGACGTCCGCTGCACAGCCCAAATCAAAGTCATCCTCAGCAAAGATGCACCTATACTTCTCAAACAGGGCACTTGCTCTTTCCTGTTGCTCTTGATTTAAAGAGGACAGGTTGGCCAGTGGGGTAGTCACGTAGGCACTGGCTTTGACCTGATCAGGTAGCCCCATTTCTGATAGATCCCCAATACATTCAAAGCTGGCCAATTCCTTGATTGGCAGAAGATGCACAAATACTACTATCTGATGTTTCTTCACATGGATGTTGTGGTCCTGCAGATTGGCAAGTAGGATGTTCACTTCTTCATGTCCTGGTATAATTATACCAGGCGCTACACAGGGTTTAAACCTTGATCTTCCCCAGGGCTGATGTATTTTGCCATATATGCCTTTGAGGATTTCCAGGGTCAATCCTGTTGGTACAACGCGCTGTGTACCAGACTTGAGAGTGAAGGTTACCAGAGAGCACAGTGGAATACCTTTATGCTCTTTTATCTGGGTTGGCAACTTCTTGCTCTTTCTTCCCTTCTTCTCATATGGTACTGCTACAATCCTGTCCTTGTACGCCAAATTAATTGTCAGTTTCTCTTTGACACTGGTGGCGTCTTTAGTGTAATATAGAGGGATGGTCTGCTTCAATATAGTGAAGGTGTCATTTTCCATATCAATCTTCACACCATATTTTTGCATGAAGGCAGTGCCAATCAAAACGTTGTAGTTTTGACTGGGTAGGACAGCAGCAGGAGACAAAACAGCTATAGATCTAAATCACATTGGAATAGCACTATATGCTCCTTTGGAAGTTGTGGTGTGTAAGCCAGTGGTGCCATAGACTCTACTGTGCGCAATATCAGGAGCCAGTCCTAGTTTTTGGACCAGGCGGGTTGAAACTATATTAATGGGTGCTCCACTGTCAATTATAGCTCTTACTTTCAGCTTATTAACAAAAATGTTGGCCTATGTACACTTGGAGTAAGTTTCAGAATGTAAATTTAATAGGTGAATCCCAAGAGGTGCCAGGGTGTCAAAGTATTGCTTGAGACTATGCCCAATTTCAGAGAAGTTGTTCTCAATAGTTTTGAGTGGCATTGACAGTTGGACGCCTTTAAGGTTGGGAACATTGCTGGAGATATTTGGGCTCTCATTCAAGCAAGTTTCCTGTACTGGTGTGGCATAGGGTTTGGAGACTACCCTTCTACCGCAAGCAGGGATGGCGTACAGGTCATTGACTATCAATCAGTGAACAGGATCTTCCTCAAAGTCTTGACTAGGGGCAAAGTATCCAGGAGATCCTTTCATCTGGGCGGCGCTCTTGGCGGGTTCCTTGGCAGTCTGGGCGGTCTTGGTGGCAATCTTGGCGGGCTCCTCTAGTTTATCTCTGTCAGGTTCTTTTGGAATAGTCAAGGGAATGGCAGGTGCAGTATATTCCATTACTGGCCTGCCTTTGCTTTTCCCTGACTCTTCTCATTGGTATCTACTACTACATTGACCCCAGGAGGTTTGCCTTTAGACCAACATTGACTTGCCCAGTGCCCCTTTTTGTTGCACTTTTGGCAGGTAATGTTGGAATTATAAGGCTTCACCTCTCCAGGGGGTTTTGCGGTAGTATCCTTCTCCCCTTCAGGCAGCTTGGCAGATCTGTCACAATCCTGGTTTCTTCCTCAATTCTCTGACCCATTGCAACTGGCTATTCCTTTGTTGGGGGCGTCAAATTGGGCCCCAAGACAACCCAGATAACTGGTAATCTTCTGGTTGTTGTTGGCCTGGTTGAGTACCGGGAACATCACATTGGAGAGTTCTCTATACAGCTGAAGAGCTCTACTCATTGTGATGCAGCAATTCAAGTCAGTAAGTACTCCTGCCCTCAGGAGTACCTGTGCTTTGTGATAGAAGCGGTCAGCAAAATCCTGTACAGTCTCATATTTCTTGAAAGAGATATTACTGAATTTGACCTTCCTTGCTTGCAGTTTGGTTTCACTGCCAAATTCCTCAATCACTGCAATTTTTGCATCCTCATAAGACCATTCTTCTGCCAGAAGTTGAGGAATGATCATGTCCACACTGGCAGGGTCTAGAGTGTTGATCAGAGCTGTTGCCTTCATGTGGTCTGAAGCTCCACACATTGACATTTCAAAGAGGCAAATAAAGCTTTCAATGTTACCCTTTTAATCAAATGCCGGCAAGTTCAGAGGCTTGAACTTGTGATCAGAGATGGTTGTTTCCTCATAAGTTTCCACTAATGATTTAATAGGACAAAGACCAGTCAGTGGAGTGAGTGGTGGCAAGGCAGCAACTCCTATGGGAACACGACAGGTCCCTCTGCTAACATCTGTACCATGGTTGGAGGTAAAGTCAAAAAATTCAGGGGACATTGCCTTTTGTTGTTCAGGGGACAAGTTTGGGACAGGGCTCGGCTTATACTCTACAGACAAGCTGTTATCAGATAGCATTGCCTGTTCCAATCTACTGAGTCTTGCCAATACATTAGCCTCAAAGTCCTTTCTGGCGGCTTCATTATATTGCACTTGCTCCAAGAGACTGCTATGGTTCCCTTCCATAAGCAGAGTAGTTGAAGCTAGCAGATCTAAATGTTTACTGTAGGCATCCAGCTTGTGTCCAAGGGCAGCAACCTGGGCGCAGTTGTCTTCCAGGTCCTGGTATAGCTGGTTTATCAGAGAACAGACAGTCTCTATAGTTTCCCATAAGTTGTGCTTGTTGTTGGTATAAGCTTTATGATTGAGGCAGCAGGCGTGCTGGCCTTGTGTCTGATCCAAGATTGAGGAGCCATCTGAAGAAGCTTGCTTCCCCTTCATTTTGTTCACTTTCTTGACCAGTTTATTCACCCAGGCAGTGATCTTGTTCTAGCGCTCCTTGTGGCAGGCGCTATTTTCTGAGATCATGCTGTGAAGCTTATCTTGTCAATCTGCTATCTCATCCACGGTAGACTGGCAGGCCAGGAAGCGTACCTTCTCAGCCAGATTAACACTGTGACAGGTTACGTCTGAACCCCATTGAGGATTCAGACCGCAGGAGTTGAGGATCTCAGTCACCACTTGTACCACCTGATTGCTGAACTGGGAAACTATCTCATCTACACAATAATGTGCAGAAGAAACAGCTTTTTTAATGCTACCCACAGCCTGTTGTACTGTGTGGAAGCTGGAGTTCAACTTGTGGACCAGGGTGTTGTGGGTGTGCTGAATTTTGATCCTGAACCGGCCCATCTCCTCAAGATCAAGGTTTTGGCAGGCCACCAAGCGCTGAACATGCTTGATAGCGGAGTGCACAAAGTATGACAGAAAATCAGTTATTCTTTCAGCCTCTTCTCTTTTCAGAAGTAGGCCAAGCTGTGTGCTAATGGCCTCTTGATAGCTTCTGAAAGTTGATCACAAGTGTTCAGAGGATCTTGCGGTGGTAAGAAGGGTGTAATCACTATCCTGTTGTTTGTCACCAGTGGATTTATAGACTTGTATCAAGGCGCTCATAAGTGATCACACATCCTCAATGGTGTAATTCCTTGGTTTGTGTTGTACCAGTGACGTCAAGGTTGATTTTGTCCATTTGCACTTATGATACCTGGTAGGGAGTGATCTCCAAGCAGAGGGATGCATCCTGTTCTGCATTGCTGGTTTCCATGTAGCCCCCCATACTTATCAACAAAGCTGGGGTGGTGGGGCAAAGACTCACCAACAACAGACAGCGCAGGTAACTCATTTTGTAAGTGAGCACCACTGTCAGAAATTTTTGTTCTGCTCTCAGACCTGGCAGTCTGATTAAAATTTGCTTTATTGAGTAATTGGGATATCTTGGTCATTGTGTTGATAGATGCTTGTATGGCAACAAGCGTTACTTGCAGCGTCTGGTATTTCCTTGGCAAGGCAACAGCTAGCAATGTCCAAGGGAGGCAACTTCCAAGCGGCTTTCTAAACAGGCAGCTTGCTAGTTCTTTGAGTACTGAAAATGGTCTTTAAACTCAGATATCTTCTTCTACTATGAAAAGGTTCTACAGTAGGATCTTTGTATTATTTTCTGCCTTCCATTAGTCCAATGGAAGGGCTTTTATAGAGCCAGTGCTTTCTTGCCAGGATAAGATCATCTGGCGCATCTAACTCTTGCTTGGTAGTATTTTCACCCCCAGACCGCCAGCATCAACCCCCAGAGTTAGGCATCCATGCAATGGCATGGGATTCCATATCATAGTACCCTGTGCTGGGTACTAATTGCCATAGGGTGATACATAATCTATTAGGGTGCCAGCGGTGGCGGCGCTAATTTATGACTCTATTTTTAGCGCATGTCACTTTGTTCCTAGGCAACCTTTCTTGCATTGATTTTCAATGGCACTGGCGGTTTGCTAGTGCAAATTGGACACATTCCTTTTTATCCTTGGGGAAACCCATAATAACTAACCCAGCGGTTTGCTAGAGTATTCTGGAATAACTCTAGTTAATTGGGAACCAGTTGTAATTAGATTCTATAGTATTCCTGGTTGTTCTTGTAAAAAGTGATCCAAATCTACTTCACAAAGGCTTCTCAGATCAATTAAGCCTGCTAGTAATATTGGAAGCTTCTCCAATGGATGGCTTGGTAAGCCACCAAGGTATCCAAGGTAGAACAAGGTCAGTATAAATTCCTGATAATAAGGATCAGATGATGACCTGCAAAGTCCAATTTGTGGCTTAAAAAAGCTAAAGTACCAACAAGGATTCACAATTATTTAAATAAAATTAATCTATTTCTAACTTTTTAAATTTTTTATTTGTTAGCGCAACAGTCAATATAATATTCAGTGCATTAGAATAAAAATATATTCCTCATACCTAGTATAATTAATTTTACTTACCTTTTCTACATATTCTTATATATCTATAATACAATCAAATGTCAGGTCATTATAAATAAATAATAATTTTTTGAGTCATAATAAAAACAAAATAAATAAAAATAAAAACAAATAAAACCCAGAGCGCCTATTTATCTGATTGGCTTGGAGGCCAGGGCTTTGGTGAGGAAGGATTCTGAGTGCTTGTAAAAAGCTGCCACCACATTAGGTGGCATTGCAAATTGACTGACCTCAAGGATGTTGAAGAGATCCTCAGTGTCCTGAGAGAGGCCTTGCTTCACTTTATTTTTGATCCATCCAAAGACCTCCTCAATTGGATTCAGGAATGGGGAATATGGCAGGGGGAAGAGAAGTCTCATTGGACAATTGGTAAGCCAGTGGCTGGAGGTGTGACTGTTTTAGTTGATGGGGGGAACTCAGAAACAACCAGATCCACTTTATGGAGCCTTACATTATCCAACACAACAATGTTGGTTGTACTGTGGTAATTGATCCAGAGATACTCCTTGACAGTTTATAAAAATCAAGAAATGTCCCGCTAATGTGGGAACCCTTGATCATCTGATACTGGTCCAACCCGCAAGGACCAAGAAGCGCTACCATGGAATAGGTCTGGGAACAGACAGCTGAACAATGGGCTATGCTATCCTTAGCCCTTCTTGACCCACCAATGCCTAGACCTGAGTGAGGAGGAAAACAACAATTTGTTGATGTAGAAGAACTGGACATTCTCAATCTCCTTTAGTGCCAGATATGTCTTGGCATAAATGCGCCAATCCTTGATGGTCTTCTCATTGTTTCTGTTGTACGTCAAAACTCCCAGTACTTTCCAGGAAAAGCCTAAATCAACCATTGCTTTGTAAACAAGGGTTTTAGAAACAGAAAGCCCAAACTCTGTGGCAATCATTGATTGGACAGCAAGTGTGTCCAGGTGGCAATCCTTGGTAACCCACTGCTTGATTGCCTTGAGATGGGTGGGCTGAAGTAGGCTGGGCTGCTGCTTAGCCTTGGCAGATTTTGCAATTTGCCCAGTGTTGCCATACTTGGTGTTGATGTCGGCAATGTATCTGGCTGTGACACCAAATTGGGACGCAATATCCCAAACTGCCATTCCCCCGTTCAAGCAGTTGAGGAGAGCTTCACACTCACTATCTGTCAACCAACGCTGGCCCTTGGAAGGTACAACAGCATCCTGGCTAGCAGGCTTAACACAGGGGATGGGAACCTTCATGTAGAAGGTGGGATCACACTTGGTTGTACTGGCGCCATCAATGGTGGCATAAGACACAGGCACAGATGGCTCTTTGATGATGGCCAATGGCTCATAGGACATGTCAAAAACACGGGGGCAGGAAGTAGCAACTCTTGGATCAAGAGTCCGGGCCAGGTGACAACTGGGTACACAGTGGAGGTGTATGTAACCTCATTATTCATGATGACCTTTGTGTATGAGACTTTGGTTGCAGGCCTTGAGAGCGGCTTCTGTCTTAGATTAAGGCTACTGTTCCTAGCTTGGGACACAGGAGGTGGGTGGCTGGCGCTGACACCTTGGGAGGACTGTGTGTTGGCAAGACTCCCCTTGAGTTAGGTTCTAGGTCTGTTCCTGGACCCTCTGGGACGCCCTCATGGACAGGCTGCGCTGCAGGCTGGTGCAGGAGCTGCGTGGGGATGTGATTGACAGTCCATAAAAATAAAATAAAACATATATTTTAGATTAAATATGTATTTATTTGGATTTATTGGTTTAGTTAGAAAAAGTTATTTTCTCTTGAGATAGCCTTGAATAGTAACAGAATTTCTATATCCGTATTTTGAAGTGTATAATATTGTACCCTTTCCAGTTTTGGATGATTGTAAAGTTTAATCACTTTTTATGTCTAAATATGGTTATTGAGATTGAATTTTTTATTTGATTTTAGTTGTGGTGGAGCTTCTTGATTTAGGTTGGTGTTTCCTAGTGTGCTTACTGTACATTAAATTTGGATTCCAGTTCCCGCAATTAAATCTGAGTTTAAAAGTGGCATTCAAAAGTGATTTGAAATTTGGTTCATGGATTTAAAAATCCTGTAATTTCAAAAAACATTTTGAACTTAATGAAAATGGTTGATGGATTTGAATGCTTCAAAACTGATTCCAGTTAATTCATTTTGTCCATTGGAAATGTGCAATTTGACTTGAACTTTGCAAAGTGTCTATGAGTACCTGCATTTGCAAATATTCAAATAAATACTCAAAAAATCAATTTAATTAAAAAAAGGCCACCCCGCAAAAGTGATTCAAAATTTGGACCAAGGATTTGACAACCCCACATTTTTATGTTTAGGTTCTGAATTTACAGTATAGGTTTGGCAGTCAGGGTCCAGGTGGTCAGGATGATCTTCTCTAGGCCAACATATTCTAAAGAGAGCATCAGCTGTGACCATCTCTGCCCCCTTTTTGTATTGGATGTCCAAATTGAGCTGCTCTAGCAGAGACATCTATTTGGCTTATTGCCGTGTAAGTGTGTTTTAGGTTTTAAAGTAGATTAAGGATTTATGGTCAGTTAGTACTTGTATATTTAAATGTCCTTCTAGATAACATCTCCATTTCTTGCATGTGTGATATATTGCTAGCAATTCCTTATCAGGTATTGAGTACCTCTGCTCAGTGTTGGTTAGTTTTCTACTTTTGTAACATACTGGCAGGAAGTCTTGCTGCCCTGGCTGGCAGATGTGTAGGACTGCGCCAATGGCAATATCACTGGCATCTGACTCAAGCTTGTAGCACCCGTTGTTATTAGGGTATTGCAACATTGGTGCTTCAATCAAAGCTTATTTTAATAGTTGGAAATTCTTGTTGCATCCTGGTGTTCAGATGAATTTCTTTTTGGAATTACCCTTGGTTAAGTCATTGATTGGTGTGGTGAGTTTCCTGCAGTCTTTGATGTATTTAGTTAGGTAAGCTATATCATTCCAAGAAAGTATCTAACTTGTTCAACAGAGGTGGGGCGTTGCATGTTGCTTATGGCTTTAATTTTGTCTGGATCTGCTTTGATGCCACTGTCAGAGACAATGTGGCCCAAGAACAGGAGTTCATTTTCCATAAATTGACAGTTACTTGGTTTTGCATAAAGTTTGTACTTTGTGAGTCAATTGAGTATCTTGCAGACATGTGTGAGGTGTTCCTCTTTTGTTTTTGAGAATATGATGATATTGTCAAGGTAGCATAATGTATTTGAGAGACTGCTTAGTGCTTGGTTCATCATGGTGACAAACATTGCGGGAGTGTTGGTCATCCCAAAGTTCATTACACTACATTTGAAGGATCCAAATTGTGTACAGAACACAGTTTTTGGTATGTCCTTTTCCTTTACTTCAACCTGGTTATAACCTGAGGTGAGGCCAATCTTGGAGAAAAATTTAGCTCCAGAGAGTCTTGCAAACAGATCCTCTATGAGTGGAAGGGGATAATTATTCTTTACTGTGCTTGCATTTTTACTCTGTAGTCTTTTACTAGACGCAGAGTGCCTTCCTTTTTCTTTACAAAGAACACTGCTGCCCCCCATGGGGATTCAGACAGGCAAATGAATCCCTTGGCTAGGTTGTCCTCAATGTGGGTTTTGAGGGTTTTGGTCTCCATGGGGGAGAGTCTGTAGAGAGGTGAAGGTTTAGACATGACTTTACACAGATTGATGCCATGTTTGACCTCCTGTTTGGGTGGTAACTCTGTGAGATCTTCCTTGAATACATGGGTGTATTCATTTAGGAGTGCTAGAAGTTCTTGGCATTGGATTTTGGTTGTTTGTATATTATTGAATTTGGTGTATCTCAAATGTGGAGAGTACTGTCTTTGGTTAGACGTTCTGAGTCATCTTGGTTTATAACCTGTACAAATACTGTATCTCTTAGAATGAGGTTGTTGGGTTCTTTGAGGATATTAAAATTGACTCTGTTGCATTTGATGGTCATGGTTTTTGTTTTCCAACATATGCTGGGGCTCACTTGGATGAAACAGTCCATGCCTGCTACAATTTTGTAGTTTATGTTGTTCATGAGAAGTCCTTTGATGGACATTTTTATGCCTTGGAGGTCAAATCTGAAGGAAGTTGTTCCGCCTTTGAGTAGAACCTTTTATTTGTCTGCCATTCTGGCGTACTTGAAGTTGGATTTGACAACTGATATTTTGTATTTGGTTACAAATGGTTTGCTAACCATAGTATGTCGTGCACCAGAGTCAAAATAAATTTTATGTTTATGAGATTTATAAGTGCATGGGTAGACAAAAAGTTGTAAGTGATCTTTAATTTTTAAGTTCATAAAAATGGAGGATTGTGGGACACGTGGGATGTGAGCAGCAAAGTTTGTGCCTTGGTACAGTTTCTTGTCAAGCTGGAGGGAGACAGGGGCACTTAAGCCTGTTCCCCCTCCTCTTTTCCCTGTTCCTCTGTTTTGAGACCTTTGAGGTCAGATAATGTGGGGTCAGATTCATAGCATGTTGCTGTCTCAGCATTGTTAACTTCAGCAGTGTCCTCCTTCTTGGGACAGGAGCAGTTTGCGCTTTGGCTGCAATTGCCATTGTTGCAATTGGAGTTGCCGTTGCTGTGATTGTTGTTTTGGCGTTTGTTGCCATTATAGTTTACTCTGCCATTGCTGTTTGAGGAGCAGTTGCCGTTACATGCAGCATATTCTATGTTTGCGCGTTTTTCTGGGTGCTTGGCTTCTGCAATGAGCGCAGGCATGGAGGTTTTTGCCTCTGGGCAGATGAGGGCAGCAACAGAGGGTTTCATTCTGTTGATGAATGAGGCTCTGGTATGTACGTTGTCAGTTTGCGCTGGATTCTGGATTTTGCAGTGTATTTTCTCAAATTCATTGGCGTAAGCCATGATAGTAGTCTTCTGAGGAAGATTGCTGAGCTGTATTGCAATGTTTTGGAGGGATTTGGTGACACAGAAGTTGTGCAGGACGGGTTCAAGCCACTGGATACTTGAACAGCATGTGATGTTGCTTGGTTGCCATTTCTGGTATGTCAAACTTTATATTGGAAGGGTATCAAATCAGTCAATGACTGGATGTTTTAACTAAGTTGTGGGTAGCCATAATATTGGTACATACAAAAAATTGACACCAACTTGCTTGCCACCTGGAGCTCAGCCAATTTCAAGCCCAAAATCTTTCTGAGCCACCAGATGGAGTGCGCTGAAGTGGCCTCCAAGAAGATCAAAGCAGACAGCCACAATGTCTCTATTTCCCTGCCAGGTATGCTGATCTCCACCTTGATGATGTGTTGTTTTTCAACATTGGGGACACCATCTGTGTGCGCAACCCCATGACCTTCAGCCAGGTGATTGGTGCAGCAGACAACCACACTGTGCTGGTTCCCTGCCAGAAAGTTACCAAGATGTTTACCAAGATGGCCTTGAATGCTCTCAGCAGCAGCCAATCATCAAAGGACCCCCAGCTTTCTCCTTGTGATTCCCTGATGTACAAGCAATTACTTTCCTACCTAAGTCAGAATATGATGTAATGCATCATGAATTCCTTGAAGCCAAACAAGGCAACCAATCACCTCTGGGCCATCCAGTTGCCCTAGTCCCCAGCCAACCAATCCTGTCATTTTGAATCCATCTCCTCAGCCAGTCAAGTCCTTCCCCCTCAACCCAGTCTGCCATCTAGTTTGCCCACCCAATCCAGTTTCCCCAATAAAACTTGCCCCCTAATAATATTTATTTTTTTAAATTATATTTGTTTGAATTTTACATATTTTTAATGTTAAAATATATAATTTACATTTAAATAAAGTGATGAATGATTTTTATCATACCACAAGTTAAATTTGGCCACTTTAATAATTATTAATTCTATTGTTTTCTATTATAACTTTAATATATTTAAAGCGCTACACTCAAGATAATTTTGAAAACTGCAAGTGCTACGTACCAGCAAATTGGAATGGGTGCAACAACTGAGGTGTGTCTGTACTGAGCCAAACACAAAGCCACCACATGTACGTCTATTCCAATTGGCTGGTCTGTAGCATGTGTAGTTTTTAAAATTCACTTGAGTGTAGCGCTTCAAATATATATAAGTTATAATAGAAAACAATAGAATTAATAAAAATAATACATCTCCTCATGCTTATCTCTGAATTATATGATCTACATATAATCTGTGAATGTGGTTATCTTTTAATAAATGTGTACTTTGGGTCAAACTTGGCATACTGATTCAAGAACAAAACATGTACTTGGACAAAATATGTTGCTCATGATACTAATAATGGGTAAGTATATACAATAAAATATACATGATATCAATATCAAATGAATAGTATTACTTATAGCTAATAAAATAATATTGAAATCAGATATTATCAAGGATCTGGATATAAAAGTATTCTGGCTACTGCCAACTCACTTAACATCCAGTCATCAGCCAATTTGGACCCTCCCAATATACAGTTTGACATACCAGAAAAGACAACCAAGCAATATCACCTGAGTGTCCAAGTATCCAGTGACTCAAACCCATCCCACACATGACCAACCCCTAGGTTTGATCCAGCTAAATCTCTGCCACAGCTAAAGCTATATAAGCCTAAAGTATTATCCAATAAAAGATACTTCTCTTCTCTCTCATTTCCATATTTGAAGCATTCCCAAAAGGTGCTCCTCATCACTGGTAGCAGCTACGTTTTTTTACCACACCCATGAAAGAGAAAATGACTGACCAAAACCTGCTCACCTTTGCTCACGTACTCAACCAGGCCACATCCCAAGAGAACTTGAAAACGTACTTCCACGCCCACAACATTAAAAAAGATATACCTAGTGGATGCACCATATTCAAAGGACTGGTAATGCTCAAAGCATGCACCAAGATAATTCAATACAGTCACTCTCTTCAACCACAAACAAACGCACAACCACCTATCACTGGTGAAGTGACCAACACCAAATACATTGGTATCAACAAGTTCTTTGATAAAAACAAAGAAAACATCATCAACTGGCTAGACCACACAGCCGCCAAACTCCGCGCCAGCCACATCCTCCATGGGAAATGGGTCCAGGAAGCCAGCAAGCGCCTGTATATGGCTGCAGCTAACTGGTTTGCCACCTGGGTTGGCTCACAAACTGACAACCAGCTTAACAACTGGGAAGAGTTCAAAGCAGACACCACCCACAATTTCTGCGTCACCAAATCCCTCCAAGACATTGCAATACAGCTCAGTGATCTTCTGCAGAAGACCACTATTGCAGCTTACGCCAACAAATTTGAGGAAATACATTTCAAAATCCAAAACCCAGCACAAGCTGATAACGTACATACCAGAGCCTCATTCATCAACAGAATGAAACCCTCTGTTGCTGCCCTCATCTGTCCAGACCCAACACCTCCATGCCCACGCTCATGGCAGAAGCCAAGCACACAGAAAAACGCGCAAATATGGAATATGCTGCACGCAACAGCAATTGCTCCTCAAATGGCAATAGCATAGAAAACTCCAATGGCAACAAGCTCCAAAACAGCAATCACAGCAACAGCAACTTCAATTGCAACAATGGAAATTTCAGCCAAAGCGCAAACCACTCCCGTCCCAAGAAAGAGGACACTGCCAAAGTTAACTATGCTGAGACAGAAACCTGCTATGAATCTGACCCCACATTCTCTGACCTTGAAGGTCTCAAAACAGAGGAACAGGGAAAAAGGAGGGGGAACAGGCTTAAGTGCCCCTGTCTCCCCCCAACTTGACAAGAAATTGTACTAAGGTGCCAAGGGTCTGGATATAAAAGTATTCCAGCTGTTGCATCACACCTACCATCCAGTCATTGCCCAATTTGGTGCCTTTCTAATATACCATTTGACATGCCAGAAATGGCAACAAACCAATATCACATGACTGTCTAGGTATCCAGCAACTCAAACCCATCCAGCACATGACCAGCCCCTGGGTTTGATCTAACTAAAATCCCTGCCACAGCTAAAGCTATATAAGTCAAAAGTATTATCCAATAAAATATACTTCTTCTCTTCCTAATTCTATATTTGAAGCTTCCCCAAAAGGTGCTCCTTACCAAAGGCACAAACTTTGCTGCTCACATCCCATGTGTCCCACAATCCTCCATTTTTATGAACTTAAAAATTAAAGATCACTTACAACTTCTTGTCTACCCATGCACTTATAAATCTCATAAACATAAAATTTATTTTGACTCTGGTGCACAACACACTATGGTTAGCAAACCTTTTGTAACTAAGTACAGAATACCAGTTGTCAAAGCCAACTTCAAATAGGCCAGAATGGCAGATAAATCAAAGGTTCTACTCAAAGGCAAAACAACTTCCTTCAGAATTGACCCCCAAGGCATACAAACGTCCATCAAAGGACTTCTCATGAAAACATAAACTACAACATTGTAGCAGGCATGGACTGGTTCATCCGAGTGAACCCAAGCATATGTTGGAAAACAAAAACCATGACCATCAAATGCAACAGAGTCAATTTTAATATTCTCAAAGAACCCAATGACCTCATTCTAAGAGATACAGTTTTTGTCCAGGTCATAAATCAAGATGACTCAGAACATCTAACAAAAGATAGTACCCTCCACATAATGAGGTACACTGAGTTCAATAACATACAAACACAAAAGATCCAATGCCCAGAACTTGCGGCACTCCTAAATGAATACACCCATGTATTCAAGGAAGAACTCACCAAGCTACCCCCAAACAGGAGGTCAAACTTGGCATCAACCTATGCAAAGCCATGCCTAAACCTGCACCCCTCTACAGAATCTCCTTCATGGAGACCCAAACCCTTAAAACCCATATTGGGGACAATCTAGCAAAAGGATTCATTTGCCCGTCTGAATCCCCATGGGGGGCAGCAGTGTTCCTTGTAAAGAAAAAGGATTGCACTCTAAGTCTAGTAACTGACCTCAGAGCACTAAATGTAAGCACAGTAAAGAATAAATACCCTCTTCCACTTATAGAGGACATGTTTGCAAGACTCTCAGGAGCTAAATTTTTCTCCAAAATTTATCTCACCTCAGGTTATAACCAGGTTGAATTAAAGTAAAAGGACATACCAAAAACTGTGTTCTGTACACAATTTGGATCCTTCAAATGTTGTGTAATGAACTTTGGGATGACCAACGCTCCCGCAACGTTTGTCACCATGATGAACCAAGCACTAAACAGTCTCTCAAATACATTATGCTACCTTGAAAATATCATCATATTCTCAAAACCAAAAGAGGAACACCTCACGCATGTCTGCAAGACACTCAATTGACTTGCAAAGCACAAACTTTATGCAAAATCAAGAAATGCCAATTAATGGAAAAGGAACTCATGTTCTTGGGCCACATTGTCTCTGGCAGTGGTATCAAAGCAGTTCCAGACAAAATTAAAGCCATAAACAACATGCAACACCCCACCTCTGTTAAAGAAGTTAACTGCTTTCTCAGTATGGTAGCTTACCTAAGGAAATACATCAAAGACTGCAGAAAGCTCACTGCACCAATCAATGACCTAACCAAAAGAAATTCCAAAAAGAAATTCATCTGGACTCCAGAATGCAACAAGAATTTCCAGCTATTAAAACAAGCTTTGATTGAAGCACCAATATTGCAATACCCTAATAACAACAGGTGCTACAAGTTTGAGTCAGATGCCAGCAACACCACCATTGGTGCAGTCCTGAGCATCCACCAGCCAGGGTAGCAAGACTTCCTGGCAGTATGTTATGAAAGCAGAAAACTAACTAATACTGAGCAGAGATACCCAATACACAATAAGGAATTGCTAGCAATATACCACACATGCAAGAAATGGATATGTTATCTGGAAGGACATTTAAACGTCTGAGTACTAACTGATCATAAATCCTTAATCTATTTCAAAACTCAGAACACACTTGCACGGCAACAATCCAAATGGATGTCCTTGCTGGAACAGCTTAAATTGGACATCCAATACAAAAAGGGGGCTGAGCTGGTCACAGCTGATGCTCTCTCTAGACTATGCTAGCCTAGAGAGGATGGCAACAGCGCCCATGTCAACACTTGTTGACTTGGCCACTGTTGACTCAAAACTCTAAATCTCCTATGTTTTTTGCTAGCTGCGCTAGCTTAACTCTTTTTTTTAAAGTGTTCAGGGGTGCAAACCCAGAAAACACAACAAAATTGTGGCCATCTTGACACAATTTAATATTAAGCTTAATAAAAAACTCAATTTAACCTGATTTTTCTTTACTTTTACTAATAAAAATTAGTTAATTTTTTTATTTGTTTTCACAACGTAAAAGTGTCAATGTCAACACTTTTTAAGCCAAACTTATTTAATAACAAAAATGAAGCATCTACAGTAAAAAAATAAGTGTGCATTTAAAAATATTTTTTATTGAATTATTATATTGAAAAGACAGTGCACATACATTTGACTGTTGAAATGTTCATGTTATAAATATTTATGTGGCACTTATTACGGCTTTAATATATTAAGTGGATTGGTGGCTAACAGTGATCCAATAATTTAAGTGTGAGTTACTATGTAAGTTACTATAGAATTTATTATAAAAAATAATTTTGACACTCCTAAATGCCGTTTATTTGCTCATGATCATCCCCTGGGGTGGAGTTAAGCAAATTAGAGTGGCGCAATTAAGCCTAGATTAATATGCCACCTCATATAAAGAATGTTGTAAGTGACGTTGTCAACACTTTACCCTTTTCAATACTTGAATACAACTTCTTAACAACTTCATATAAGCGCAATGGTAAAATATCATATTACCACCCCCAAAATATAATTTTTAATAAAGAAATAAAGAACCTTGATACTTTTTTTACTTATTTGCATATGTTTTTTTTAATTTTTATGTGAACAAAAACACACAGAAAACAGTTAATTTTTGCTAGCCTGTTTAAATTTAATTAAGTGTACTATGAAAAAACATAGTAAATTTTCAAAAAAATGTTGACAATGACAATGTTGTCAAAAATAATGTCTACAATTTTTGTATTGACAGTGAGAATTCAGCTTTTTTTTACTAATTGTCACTCATAATGTTGACGCTTTTCAGTTCTCACAATTAAAACTTTATGCTTTACATAATAAAAACTTCTCATTTTTTGATATGTTGTATTTTTAACTTTTCTCTTTCATATTTTTAACTTTTAAAATAAAATCTCCATCTAAATATAATACTTTCACATAAATATCTTAACTTTTAATTTTTTATTTAAAACTATAATAAATTAAAACCTATACAAGTATTTTTTACTTTTTAAATGCCAAGAAAAGCCATCTAAGATTTAATTTTTATATATTATGCTTTTTAAGTCTTTTTACATACATTGCTTTATTTTAAACCATTTTACTTATTATTTTAGGACAAGAACACTTCCAAACAGCCCAAAGGAACCAAGCGTCCTTCAAAGCCAACCAAACCCACCAAAAAGAAGCCTGTCTCATCAAAGAAGACCACCCCCAAACCATCCCCACAGCCCTCATCAAAGCCCTCCCCTGAGCCCTTTCCTGAGAAGAGCCCTGCTCACTTCACTGGGGGAGAGAAAACTGATGGCTCTCTTACAGAGCACAGTTTCTACAACTTGGCTTCTGACAAGGAGCCAACCAAGAAGAAGCGGCAAGGCAAAAAGACTCCACCCAAATATAAGTCTCCTGTACATGAGGAGCACCACAATAAGCCCCCTTCTGCTTCCCCACCCCTGCCAAACTACCCCCTTCAAGCTCATCTGGGGATGATTCAAAGCCCCGCCCCAATCACTTCCCTGGCTTCTGCCATGCTTCTGCTGGCCCCTGGGACCCTCTGTTGGCCCACAACATCTGCAATGTTGGCAGAAAATTCAAAGTTCCTTCTTCCTTGCCCAAATACTTCCCAATAATGAGTGTAAAGGGTGGGCCGGCCATGGTGGCCAATAGGTATATCTTCAGCTGCAACAATGCCAATTGGGGCTTCAAGAGCTGCCATTACACCTGTGAGGACTGCTCCTGCCCAGTGCGGTTCAACACTGAGCGCTGGTACCTGGTCCAAACCATCAAGGGCAAGCATACCTGCATCATGCCAAATACTACCATAGCCTGCCTTCTTAAGTGGTATCTTGTCCAGGTGATGTCATCTCCAAATATCTTTCTGCCACCCAGCTGGCTGTGCTTGCTTGCAAGTAACTCTCCCCTTTCAATATGAAGAGGGTGTTAACCCACAGCCAGTTGGTCAAGTTTGTAAGTGATAGGCGTCAAGCCTCCAATCCCCTGGCCAAGAGTGCCACCAGCATCAAGGACCTTATCCTCACAGATGCCCTCAAGAAGACAGAGGATGGTGAGATGTTCCTGCTCCATGACAATGGGCAGGAAGTGAAGGATAGGATTGTTCCTACGCCACAACTCAAAAACTGGAGCAGCTGAACACTGCTACCACCTGGCTGTGTGATGGCACATTTGCTACTTGCCCCTCCCTATTCAAGCAGCTTTGGGTCTTGCATGGGCAGTTTAATGACCAGGCCATCCCCCTTGTGTTCTTTCTCCTTCATGGTGCCAAGACTGAAGTCTACACCAGAGCCTGCAAGATTGTCTGGGATGCTTTGAGCTCCCTTCCCACCAACCAGCTCCCCCTCCCACTCACACCACAAGGGCAAATCCCTCCTCCGCTGGGAAGGATGAGTCCACCATAGCTGCTGAGCAGCTATCTCATGCGCGCTCACTTGGGCCAAAGGTTATCATAATGGACTTTGAGCAGGCTCAGTTCAGAGCCTTTGAGGCCTCCTTTGATGGAGAAGTCCAGGGCTGCTTCTTCCATTTTAGGCAGGCCGTTGTCAAGAATCTCAAGAGTGAGAAGGACCTTTTCAAGAAGTATCTTAACAATAGTAAGGGGAAGTGCCACTTTGCCCTGACTCAGTTTGCTGCCTTGGCTTTTGTGCGCCCAGAGCATACTGGGCTTGGCTTTGAGGCTCTCCTGGAGGATGCTTACATCAAGAAGCACTCCACCATCTTCAAAGGTTACCTGGATTACTTTGAGCAGTAATGGGTGGGCAAGAAGATGACTGCCTGGAGAGGTAAGAGCAGGGACACTGCCCCTGGAACTTTCAAGGCACCTGCCTCAAGGGGGAGATGAAGACCACCTCTAGCCTTGAGGTTTAGCATAAGCACCTGAAGATGAAGTTTGGGACCAACCCCAAATATAATAAGTTCTTCTCTAAGCTACAGGAGGAGCAGGCCCGGACTGTCTCCAAGTTCTGCAGCCTGGCCAACTGGGTGGCCCCCAAGAAACAAAAGTCCAAGGAGCAAGACTAACAGGAGGACGTGCAGAAGGTGGTAAAGAAAAAGTATAAGGTGGTGGAGATTAAGAAGTACCTTGAAGATGTTGCCACTGCTCTTGCTGGTGGCTTTAATTAGCCAAATAAACTTTGCTTTGCTTTGCCTAAATAATTTTTACTTTTAAACTTTTAATTATTTATTTTTTGGATAGTAATAATCCTTTTAGGTATAAATGGAAGTTTCAGATACAGTTTTAATGTGGTTTAGTAAGAAATATCTTATATTTTGTTAATTTATCTTTAAGCTATGAGATTTTTTCATTTATGCTTATATAAAGTATAATAAATTTAAATTAGAATTTTTTTATATTTTGTAGTTATTATTATATATAAAATATCTTTATTTTTTGTTCATTGGAATTTTAATTTTTATGGGAATAAAAAATAATTTTATAATAAAGAGTTTAATTTACATAGTAAATTGAAAAATAGTTGATTATATCTCCTTATTCCTTTTACTTATGGTAGTTTTTTTATTGCAGTTTTGAAATTTCTGGGGTCATTTTATTATAATAACTTATTTTAAAATATTTTTTATATTAAAAATGTTCAGGGTAAAGTGTTTTGTTAATTAAAAAAGTGTCAACATCCAGGAAACAACATTAAGTAAAACCGGGTCATCACTTTACTATAGTGTTGACATTAATAGTGTCAACATTAAATTTGTTGACATGGCCACTGTTGACATTTTTAATGTTGACATGGGCGCTGTTGCCAAGAGGATCACCCAGACCACCTGTACCCTGACTGGCCAAACTTGTACAACACTGAGTATAAAACCAAAGAGAAAGACCCCTCAACACATCAACTGACCCACAATACATTAGTAATAAACAAAAAGTATTTCCATGTATCAAATGGCACTGTATACCAAATTATTAATGACAAAAATGTCCTGTACATCCCACTTGCACAAAGAGTTGACACCATATTAAGACATCACCGCCTACTAGGCCATACAAAGGCTAACAACTTATACCTCACACTAAAAGAGATAGTATGGTGGCCCAATATTAAACAGGATATAATTAATGCTCTGAAAAAGTGCACAGTGTGCAAGAAATGCACCAGTACAAAGGCTCCTCAGCCAACAGTCAACCCAGTACCAGACCCTGAACTATTCAAGGTTTGGGGACTGGACATAGTGGGCCCCTTCCCAGAAAAAAAACAATGTTTCTTAATTGTAGCTATCAACTTTGCCACACAACGGACCATATGCTGGGCAACAAAGGACCATAAAGCAGAAACAATCAACTGCTTCAAGACAATGCAATCATAGCCAACTACGGCACTCTAGACTACATCATAACTGATAGAGCAACCGAGTGATCAGGTCACGTAGTAAATGACAACTTAAAATCCAAAAACATTAAACACTCCACTACCTCTTCATACAGGCCACAGGCCAACAGCAGAGTGGAACGCCTCAACGGCAGCCTTATCAGGACCCTAGAGAAAATGATGGTTGGCAAAGCCAAAGACACATGGCCACTATACGTGAAACATGCATTACTAGTATCCTGAGTCCACACCCACCAAGGGACAGGCTACTCACTGTTTGAACTAACATACAGATAAAAACCAGAGATAGTTACCTGCAACAATCAGCCATACATAAAGATTCCCCCAGGGAAATCTCCCACAGTAGAACAAGCACCAAATCTACAACACATCCGCCTCAAAGCTAAAATAGCAGAAATAAAGAGGCTCAAGACACAAAAGGTACCCCCCACAGAGGATCCACTTCCCATCAACTCCCCTGTCTGAATTCTAGCTGGCAACAGAAAGAAACTGGACTCAGTACACCAGGGACCAGGAAGAGTCATCAAATACAGACCAGAACACAACACCTACCTAGTAAAATTCCAAGGTGCCAAAAACCCAATCATCAAGAAATACCACAGAACCTGTCTATGCCTCAGTAAAGGAGAGCACTCAACCAGACTGGTACCAACTAGCAAACAGCTCCAGGAGCATCAGGCAGCAGCTGTGAAAACAAAGCCCCCTCCTGATGCACCAGAGTAACCCCTTAAGGGGGGTATCAAGGGTCTGGATGTACAAGCATTATGGCTACGCCAACCTACTTAACATCCAGTCATTGCCAGATTTGATCCCCTCCCAATATACCGTTTGATATACCAAGAATGGTAACCAAGCAATATCACCTGACTGTCCAAGTATCCAGTGGCTCAAACACATATCACACATGACCAACCCCTAGTTTTGATTCAACTAAATCCCTGCCACAGTCAAGCCTATATAAGTCTAAAGTATTATCCAATGAAATATACTTCTCTTCTTTCTTAATTCCATATTTGAAGCTTCCCCAAAAGGCGCTGCTTATCATTGGTCTAAAAAGGATTGGGGTAAGAACAAGAAAAACATTCCAGAATTGGAGGTGATGATCAAGAAATTAGACACGGTGGTGGCCAAAATCAAGGAGGTTAACCAAAAGGAAAAGGAAATGCTAAAGGAGGTTGTGTTGGAAGGCAACAAACTTGATAGATTTACTGAGAAGGATGTGAAGAAGAAGATGCCCAACACTACCAAAAAACTTGCAACAAGGCTCCTAAGTCTACAAAAAGATGTTCTCTCCAACCTACAGTTCAAGCCACAGGGTTTGCATCTTCACATGTGTGGGGCAACCTCCAGAATTAACTCATACAGAATGGAACATCCTCCATTTTGACAATTCTCAAAAATATTTTTCTTATTTTCAATATTAAAGATTATTTTTTCTTGATTAAATAATTGACACTGATAATAGTAGCAATGTTTGATTTTTATTTTAAGCTTTTAATTGAAATTATAAAAGATAAAGCAAAAACAATTTTTGAAGTTGTCAACATGTAGGATGTTCCATTCTGTATGAGTTAATTCTGGAGGTTGCCATGTGTGGCCAAAGGATCCCAAGATGTTTGAGCAACTAAAAAATAAAAAGAAACAAAAACCAAAAGAAGACCATCAACCAACTAGTGACAAATCCTGCAAAGCAGCCCCTTTCAAGGGGTCAACAGGTAAAGATATAGAAGAAGATAAAAAATAAAACATCAAATAAATAAAAATATTACAATAACTTTTTTATTGCCGTAAATTGCACCATTATGCCATTTTGATATGGCCTCCAAATATTGATATGTGCAAAGATTTAGTCAGGTTTGCTTTTTATTTCAGAAATTCCTTGCCTTCTGCAAATGGGTCTGGTTCAATATCTGCCCATTCCATATTATCATACCTGTCTGTGACTGATCCTGGTATGACCTCATCCCAACGTGACCCCTTCTGCCACTCTGTCTACCTAATGAGTGATCATTGACCCTTTCTACTATTTAAGTAGAATTTTTTCTCCTAATAAAGACAAGTTTATCCACATTTGTGTTGGGTTTAATATTCTTCAGGCTTTTTCCTTTCCTTTTTTCCAAAAGGAATTTTACATCTTGTATTCCAGGAAATTAAGGTATGTGCCCTTAATTTTTCCCTGAAGGCTAACCCAAGGCTAGCTTTGAACCTCAAATATTTTGTTATAAAGATTTCCTGCTGTGTCCTCCTGGATGTCGTCCCCAGGAGCCAGACACAACATTTATTTATAGAAGAAACTGAAGCAGTAGTCCACCAGTACCTAAAACCATATATTGCAAACATTTTACAGCAACTACGTCCCCCACATAGGGCGTCAGCTGGTCCTGATACCAGTTGCCGCTTATGAGATAATTAAAATTTAAAAAAATTACCCTATGAAACAAGAACAACTTGCAGCACTCCAACCAAAGCAAGATGACACTGACTGGCGGGTCTCAGCTTTGGCCGTGGCCCCCAACCAGTAACTTGACCAGTAAGTTCCAGATATTGGCTTCTGCAAGCTCTTTGTCATAAATGTCTGGGAATTTGTCCAAACTATGTCATACAAAAAACTACCTAGATGGAGAGAGGACAAGAAGAATTCTGTTTCTGCTTCCTAACCATGCACACACTATCCCATATCCCAAAAAAAATTTAAAGAAAAACAACCAAGCTTAGCTATAGTTCTGCTGCCTTCATGCCTGCTATTGTAGGCGTCCTTGGAGACTTTGGGGCCTCCTGGTTCTCCAACAAGACTGGAATACCAAAAACAATGGGATCCTTTGCCACTATGTCCTTTTAAAATAAAATCAGTACCCTATACAATAAAATTTGTGGATTCTCAGCCCTGTTTGCAGGGCAGAGACTTCACTTGATTGTTTACCTAGGTCTTGTTGTACTGATGTGGATTAAAGCTGAAGCATGTGACTGGTCTGATGTGATAATAAAACTGGATGAAGTGCACCATTTATTAGACAGGAAAAATTGCCACTGGATACAGCTCAATAGGGTACATTATTCAGGATTCAGTTATTCTTGACACCACATATGGGATGGCAGCTCCACCAGAAAAAAGCCTCCTGTATTCAAACCTCTGCAATTTATATAGTACAGGACCAATGTCAACATGTGCACTGTCAATAGAAATCACTAGTCTATTTCAATGAAATGTCCTTGAATTCCTCCGCTCCCACCCCAATAAATCTCTAAACTCAAATACTATTTTAAAAAAATTTATATATAATTTCTCTACAGTATAATCTAATCAAATCATCTATATTCAACAAATAAATACACAGTAAAAAATAAATATTTCTGTATGTTCATTCATTCATTCTTCTTGCTTAGTTATTTTTTAATACACACTGACAGTATATAATTAGAATCAAATAAAAATGTGAAAGAAACTAACCTAAATAAAATTGTAATAATATATATATATTTGTGTGTTATTTGTTCATTCAATTTTTTATTTCTGTGATTTCACGTGTATACTGTCATGTATAATAAAAATTAACAAAGCAAAGCCAATTAAATGAATTAATAAAGTCAAAATAAATTAAACTAAATAAAAACAAAAATAAGAATAAAATGGAAATAAATCATTTGGAGTAGCAAAGCCTTTAATTGGTTGGCTGCTTGAAGAGGCACACAGGGAGAAACAAATCTGTGTGACCATAGAATTTGGACACAGTTTCAGCTGGGAGGGTATGGACACTGACCTGCAGCAAATTGAACAAATCATTAGGCCCAGGTGGCGCCCCTTTCTTGACCACTTGTTTGAGCCACCCAAAGACCTCCTTGATTGGGTTGAGGAATGACAAATAGAAGGGGAGGAAGAGAAGGCGCAAAGTGGATATGGCCAATTGTTGGGAGGCAATTTCAACGCTAGGCTCAATCATTGGGAACTCATTGAAAATATCCGCCACCTTGTGGAGTCTGGCGTTGTCTAGCACAATGATATTGGTGAAGCCCAAACTGGTTACTCAGAGGTGCTCCCAAACCAATCAGAGAAATTCCATAAAAGTCCCACTATTGTGGGAACCCTTGATCATTTGATAGAGCTCAATGCCAAGGGGACCAAGAAGGGCTAACATTAAGTAGGCAACAGACCAAACAGCCGTACACCAAGACATGCTGTTCTTTTTGCCTTTGGGGACATACCCATACTTGTTGTGCATTGACAACACAAAGGAGAACTTGTTAATATAGTAGAACTTGACTATACCTTTCTCTTTGAGAGCAGTAACTGTCTCAGTGTTTTTCTGAAAGTAGACAACATTTTCTGGGCTATTCTGATTGTATAGAGATACACCAAGTTTCTTCCAGGAGAATCACAGTTTCTTGACTGTGCAGTAGCAAGTGGAAACCAAAGCCTGGGTTCCAAAAACTGACTCAATCATTGACTGAATATTTTACAGTCAAAGATGGAAGTTTTGCTCAATCCACTGTTGAATGGCCCACAGGTGTTCCTTGACTAATAGAACTGGTTCACACTTGTATTTCTCCAATAGTGAGACAACACCTGTTTTTAGGTAAGTTGTGCAGAGCCTATGTGCAGATTTATCCAAAATCCCAACAATAGCCGCAGCTTTCTTGTAGTCAGTTGTCTCCTCCATGAGTCTCATGAAGGTCTCACAGGTGGAATTAGGGATTACATGGTACTTGGCTTTTTTGGTAGTAGGGATTGACTCCTTGGGCTCAGCCACAACACAGTACATAGGCACTTGGCTGTAGAATGCAGCAACCTTTTGAGCACCTTCTGCCTTTTTGTGGTTTATTAATATTGGGGCAGCTTGTCCTCGTCTCCCTTATCAGATTCACTCATGTAAGGATCATATGTGGTGTCCAGGACTGGCTTGATCTTCTCCAGAAGGGTTGCCAAAACACCATCACAGCATTAGACACAGTCATACACCAATGACGCCCTCTCAGTTGTGACGTCACTTACCGTTTTGGTGGTGAATTTTTGGGTCAGCTTCTGGACCTGGGGGTTGATGCTCCACCTCCTAGCAGCTTGTGCTCCTTGAATCAGCTGTGTCAGTGCAGCGTCACTATTGAACTCTCCTCTCCTGTCTTCTTCCTGATTAGGCACTTGTGTTGCACTGACTCTGTTCTTGGACCTGCAGGGGCAACTGCAATCACAGCGTGCAACGGGTCTATTGTTACTCTGTTGTTGTGAAGCTTCCATTTTGGTATAAAAATAAAATAAAATAAAAATTGTTTATCTATATATTTTTTATTATAATTTTTATCTCTCCATATATAGTAGCCTAAAGGCTTGTAGTCACTACTATTTATTTTGGATTAGATTTTTAGATTTCTATATTAATTATTTTTGATCATAAATGTGCACTGTTAATCATGAGTTTAGATAAATTTGATATTTTTATTGACTCTAATCCCAAAACACACACTCAGTATATTTATTTACTTTTTGTATTCTAGATTTCATTCTTAATTAGGACAGTTGGTAACAGTATTATAGATTTATTCATCCATTTTGATGTTTGATATTTATGTTGTCTGTTTCAGTTGCTATTGTGGCTTATTGTTGGATCAAGTTTGTAACTTTTGTGACTGAGTTTCATGTGTTCACCAAAAACATAGTAAACATAGTAGATGTGTTCTGTGACTGAAACTCATGTGTTCTAGTGTTTGATACACTCATTGTTGAATTGTTAAGCATTGGGCCCCAGTTTGAGTAGGCCATTGTATGACTGGACATTTTTGCCAAATAGCGCTCATTTTCTGTGAAATTATCTTCTATTTAGATCTATCAAGTTGAAATTTGTTTTGTGAATGAGTTCATGTGTTCTAAACTGACTAATATACATTTATCTCAACAGGGGTGAAAACTACTGTATTAAGTTCATAGAATTTGTCAGGATTTTAAGATATTGCCTAATTAACAGATTCAACCACTTAACGCAGGCCAGCTGTCAATCACTATTAGGAATGGTTTCAACAGAACAGTACAGGCTTCAGGCTTCAGGATCAATGAATCAACAACCAAATCATATCCTGGCATTAGCAAATTCATACATTGCAATTAATTAGTCCATCTCAACAACCATCTCAAACATGCTTCTCATAATAATTACTATTCTACACTTTAATTATATCCTAGAACAAGGGCCATCATATGAGCCATCATCTGAAACACTTCTGGAAGAGTCCAACATGGACTGGGCTGTCAGGCCAAACACTCTAAGATAAAAGGCTTTGAGCCTATTGTATTAGAGTAGCTCTGATTGAGAAACAATCATCTCCACCAACTAGTAGCCAGCCAGGATAGCTAGCCACCTGAAATGTGGTCCAGGTCCACAGTAACTCCATTCAGATTGAGGGATAGTTGCACAGCATCAGAAAAGATACTGAGCTGTGGAAGTTGTCAAGTGAGCTTCCTTCATAAACCACACACACCAAGATTGGGCCTGAGCTAACTCAGATAAACACGGGCAGTTGACCCAGCCTCAATATCAGTTGTTTAACAATGTAATACCCAGACATTGTAGGTGCTAATTGAAGAAGATATGGCAGAAGGTTAGAGAACTGGAAGCCAGTCAAGGCAGTGATAATTGGGTAGATGGTCATCAATCACTGGAAGACCTTGGTGTGGATGTTGTATCTCCCAAAGCTCCCCACAAAGTAGGTCAGCACGTAGTACATGGAGGTATACACTGTGATAGACAGGGTGGAGATACCAGGGGAGGCCAGGAACCAGTGTTGGAAAAGTTGAACTGTCCAGGATCATAGTATTTGTCGTGTTCTGAGGCGCGGCAAAGACACACAACGGGGAATCCTAACCTTAGGATTGGATTTGTACTAAGTCTCAGTTAGATTACAGGAAGGCTATACAATTACCTTGCAGCCCTGGAAGAATAATCTCTACTAGTTGTGACTAGAGAGAGGCGCGGAAGTACTGGAGACACAAAGACAAAAATGTGAATAGAACTTAATTTTATTAGTGAATTAGGAAAAGGAATATATAGTGGTTGTTGATACCACAAAACATTACCAGGACGGTAGGATCACTTGCCACAAGCATGAGTGGGGCAAGTGAGATGCACAGAGTCAAGAAACCAAACAATTGTATTTCCTGATTCAGTCATCAACTCATTTTGAGAGGCAAAGGCAAAAGCAAGAGATTTGTCTTTAAAATGACCCACTGAAGGCAAAATCAAAACATGGTGAATAGCAGCATTCACAACAGTATTAGTCATGACCTAGCCCTTCTGGTGAAGGGCCAAAAAACTCTGGTCTCTGTTGATATCCTCCAATCACAAGGTAAGCTGTGAGTACAGCTGTGAAGATGAGGTGATTTATCTTCCTTGAATTAGAGGAGATTGACTGGGGCAAACTAATTAAAGTTGAATTAAAGTTGTTAAGTAGGATTAGCTTTATTGAGGGTATTAAACTCAATAATAGCACAAGCTATTACTGAGAAGGGACCCTTTATTTATAGTGCTTCCTACTGTGCAAAGATTTGCAAATGGGAGTGGAAAGCAGGAGATGGGGGATCCCAGAAGCTTGAAAGCTAGAAATGACAGTTGGTTCTTGGGAAGAAGGCTAAATTTTTGTTCTTCTGTTATCTGTTGTGGGTTTGGCAATTCTTGACTGGAGCCAATAATTTTTCTTGGGCAGGGGGTCATGTGGTGGTGGCAATTCTTGAGGTCTCCCTGATCTATTTTTGTCTTGAAAAGTATGGTTTGGTTGGAGTTTAGACTCAACCTTGTGGCCTGGGCCTCAGAAACCCATTGGCTCTTGGTAGAATTGTGGGTCACATGCAAAACTTGAGTTTGGCTTTCTTCTGTTGGGAAGGAATAGTTTTTTAAATCTGAATCTTTAATTTTTTCTTCTTCTGAAGGGCAGTCATTATTTGGTAATTTCTTTCCTGCAACCAGTGACTTTTCTGATTGGCTGCAATTTATAGGGGTTTCTGATTGGCTAGGGAGTGGGGCCTGGGACCTGGGTGGGTGGCTGGCAGTTGGTTGGGACCCAGGAAGCAAGCAGGTGGGCAGGAGGCTGGCGGCTGGCTGGGTGCTGGGGGGTTGACAGAGGGTGCTGGCGGGTGCCTGCCCAGATGATAAATTGATCTGACACTGATTGAGCTCCGTTTTTTCCTCTGTTTTATTTTTATTTTCCCTAATTAAAGGGGGAAAATCTTCATTAAATTGGGCATTTTTGACAGGAAATTCCTCTATTCTTTTCCAGTATTGCATCTCAATAAAGATCTGGTTTATGTCTTGGACATTCCTGACAATAAAGAGTTGATATTTTGAATCCTTTCCCTAGTTCAATTCTAATTAAGCGGAGAGCAAAAGATCATACTGTTGCCATACAGTATTAATTCCTATAGTAAAATATAAAGACAACAACTTATGAACCTATACCCAGAAGTAGAAAGAAAATCCCCAAATTCTTTGGGCCTTGGGCCCTGTCAGACTTACTACTTATGATGGCAAAAAAATATTTCAGGCTAAAGGTTATGCCAAATTCACAGGTTCTCGGTACTTTCCTACTGTTAGAAGACTTAGGATATCATCTGGCGGATGATAAAATTCCATGGCCTGCAATTTTCTGACAGAATTTGTGCTCATATTTGAGACACTATCTAACTTGAGCATTATAATTTTGAAACATAAAAACTGAAATTAATGTTATTGTTTCCTGATTAGATTTCAGTAGATTTAATATTGGAAGTCAATATTTCCATTTTGAGTCTAAAAACAATTCAGATTGCCAGGTGCTGATAATTTGTGTATAAAATATTTTTTGTGACTGACTGTATTGTTCTCTGATTTTAGTGTAGTTTTTGACTAAACAGTTTATTGGTTGACTTACTTTGCTTACAGAATATTAATTGTTTAATTTTTTATCTTGGTTTTCTCTTGCTTACTGCCCTATTTTTGGGATTACGTGTTCAATTTTATTTTGTTGTGCACTTGAATATTTTTGCAATCATGTACCTGGTTGGTGCTAACTTTATTGTGTAGAAACAACCTTCAAGTGTAATCATTTCACTTTTTTCTAGACAGAACTGATTTTTTAGGCTAGTATATTCTCAATTACTTCAACAGGTTATAAAAACCAATGTATCAGATGAATAAGAAAATAACAAAAAATGACTTTATTATGCTTCAATTTAAAGGCAATACTTGATTCATCCTTTGATTTAAATATCATTCACAATAAAAAGATCTAAAAAGAATAGTTATATACAAATTCTTACTATAACATGTTGTTTTGGCATCTATAATATTACTTCAAACCCGAATTTATAGCTAGTAGTTTTTTAAAATAATCCTAGAGGATTTTATTATACCATGCATATAATATTTTTTATCAAAGATGAGGAGCATAAATCGCTCTTTGCTTTTACTTTTAAACTATAAACTTAATTTTTGTCTTGTTTTTCTTTAAGGGGACAGAGAGTAAACCTAAGCCCGTATTTCTTGTAAATCACAAAATTTAGGATTATTTGGCGATGAACACCCAAGCCCAATATTTAAAAAGCATATTTGACTTGTAGTATTTATTCTAAAAAAGTTAAATATAAACTGCTTACCAAATCAATTCTTTCCATAATTCACGTAAATCAATTTCAAAGCAACAGTTTTAATCTAAAAATCAATATTAGTTGTGACTTTAAGGCTGATGTAATGATCAATCAGATGATATATTCCCCATAAAAATTACTCTGGAGTGCCTTCATAAACAAGTCGTATTTAATTCCATGTAATTTGATTGTATTGGTGCTGGTGCTCAGCAATAGGCCCAAATGACCATAATGATAGTCAAGTGATATGTTGTTTCAAAACTAGCCAATTGTATTAATTGAAACCAAAACATGATAAATTTAAGCAAATAACTAATTATTATTTTAAATTAAGAATTATAAATATATGGAGGTTGCCCAATAGGCATTTGATAAATTTTGAACCAAGCCTAAAATAGAATTTGGTAAAACAATAAGCTTACGTCATTTATGAACTTGACATATATTGATTTCAAACCAACAACAAATACATTAAATTAATGCTCTTTATGACATCCTATTCAAATGAGTCATTCTGGTTGTTTATGCAACACGTAACTGATAAGATCGACAAATCAGAAGTAAGTTGTAGTCAGAAACCACTCAGTCAACCTTTAAAAATTTAAATAAAAATCTACCAAGTAGTCGACCAAAGTAAAATTTAACAGCGCTACACAACGCTTATGTCTTTAACCAGAACTATCAAAAATCAAGTTACATTTAACGTTAATTTCCAGTAGCATAACACAAATGGTAAAGGCTTCTACCAATAATTACTAATCTTTAGCTTTAAATTTAAACTGTTTGGTCTGAGATAGACAAAACTTTTGGGAGGTAAAACAATAGCTTAGATTTTAACTTTACAATGAAGATTCTCAGTCTTGCTACTACAGCAGATAGCTATAATTTTTTATTATATTCAATCCAATCTTGTAATGCTGCAGCATAGAGCTGATGCATTTAAAAAAGGTAGTGCACCTTGTCATGTTTTATAAAGGCTCATTTAAAATCTTAACTAAATAAAAACTCTTTCTAGCCCCACAACAATGCCTATTTTTACTTATAAGGTGGCTCAACATGAAACTGGCATTATGTGACAGGTATGTATTGAGAAGCTTAATTTGCTAAAGGTTAAAACTATGTTAGTTTAATGTTTAAGTTTACTTACTTTTACTAGTTTAGGCTTGAGGGTTATGTGAAAGCGGATGGCATGCAAGGTGGCACCCAGCTCTAAGGTAAGTCATCCTAATGGCCTAGGTGCGCCTCATGCCCCCAGGTTGGCTCAAAGCGGATGTCTTCCAAATGCACAGATGGCTGGAAGGCAACACCACTGGGAGAGTGAGTCTGTGGAGTGCTATGCACTTTTATGGGACAAGAACTTAAAAATAAAACAAAAAATAAAATAAAGAGCATACAAAAGCAAAAACTAAATGAAAGGTAAAATTATACTTTTATCAAGCACTAACTTTTAATACCACAGTTCATACCACCTTAGGAAGAGATTTTGAATTTTTGTTCAAAGCTCTTCCAAGGTGGTATATTTTTTTAGGTTGACAATGTTCATAAAAAAAGAAAAATAAGATATTTTCTCACCACTTTCACTCCTGCCCATGCTGGATTGTTAGCTTGAAGGTTCTGAAGTGCAGGTGGGCCAAAAGACGTCAATCTGCTGAGGGCTAGCCCATCCTAGTGGGGTGCTAGGGCTGTTGGGTGCACTTTGAGTTGGGTGCCACACTGGCATAATACTTTTATTGTGAGGTAAGCATATTTTTATTATTTTCTAAATATTTGCTAGGTAGACTCATGCATTGGTGGTGTTCCACCATATCAACAAGCTTTGAATTACAGAATGCAGAAATGACATTGCTTTAAATTTTCAGCTTGTCTACTTAGGTTTCAGAGTTGGCAGGCGCAAAAAAATATAAAGGTTGTAGCAATAATTCTATCAAATTGATTGTCAAACATGACTCTTACCAGCACACTAAAAGATATAAAAGTTCCGTTCTAGAGGTTTATACAAAAACAAAAGGTATGTCTTATACTGATATGTTCAAGTATGGTTTAATAGGAATTTTATTTAACATCAAATCTAGCACCACCAAGGAAAGAAAAGCCAATAATTTCAAAATTACTTTAATTGATATTCCAATTCGAGGGAACTGTATAGCACAGGTAATATAACTGATTCATTTAATTTTTCAAATGACTGGTTTTAACATTCACAAATTTTAGTTAACCAGGCATCATCCTTTTTGGTCACACCACTATTATCAAAAATTTGAAACACAGATTGAAAGCCATGCAAAACATATCATTAGTATTTGGCGGCTACTCTACAATATCCGTCATATGGTTCAGCCTTCACAAAAAAATCACAGAGATCATATCAGACCTAATTTAACAAGCCTACCAACCCTTTAATATTCAATGACGCTGCCTAAACAAAACATATTCAAGCAATCATTCCGAATTCACATCAGAAGCTCAAACCAGACTCATCACACAAAAACCCACATAATCACATCCAAAGGATTCACACACGTGTTTTAATCATAACAGCAATCCTAAGTTACATATGAAGAAAAACCAAATCCTTTAAACACCCAGGCATTTATCAGAGCACCGGCAGCCTAAATATTAAATTACAAAAGAAACCTAGTCTTAAACAAAAACTTCTAAACCAAGATTGTCCACCCCTTCCTCAGCTTCTTTCGCTCAGAAACTCCTTCCCACCTGGTACCTAAGGTTTTGTCTATAAATGGAATCAAGTTACTAAAAAAATCTGATAATAATGCCAAGGTAATTCCATTATATATACACATGCTAATATTTAAAAAGATCTCTAAAAGTTTACGCTGTAAAATAACCCAAGCCCAAGGAACCAATCTAATGATCAGTGAAATGAAGAAAACAAAACAAGGCTCTAAAAATATTTTCAAACCACATCGTCCCAAATTAAAAGCCAACCCAAATATTGCCAAGGTAATTTTAGTCTATATGCACACGCTAATATTTATAAAGATCTTTAAAAGTTTACGCTAGAAAATAGCTCTCAAGCCCAAGCACAAGGAACCAATCCAATGATTAGTGAAATGAAGAAAATAAAACAAGGCTCTAAAAATATATTCAAAACACATTGTCTCATATAAAGCCAACTTAAATATCGCCAGGAAACTTCACAAGACCACTCAGAAAATAAATCTACTTATCTCAAACGCCAATTCTCGCATATTTTAAAATTAAGAATCAAAATTAAGCTTATAATTGACAGAAGCTAGATTCAAGTATATTTCATATGCACTCTCATGAGAAACAAAAATAAGCCCTTTCCAAAAGCTGACACGCCTTTCAAACACTGAAAATTCAAATTCTAAGTTCATCAGGTTTAAATCCATAATAAATTCAACCTTTAAATGTAAGTAAAGGCACATATATTATTGTTTATTAATTTCATTATGTTATCTTATAAATGCATTTAAAGAGTATATCACATATCCATTATAACTTAGGAAACATATCTAAAACCCTGAATTATTTTTTGGTCAAATAACCCCCTTAAATAAAATCATCTGATCTTCTTTATAATGGTAATGTTAATTAAATAAAATTGACAAATATATTTTACACCATAAGTTATTTAACTCAAAAGACTCTAAATAACATGAACCTAATTTAATTTCTACCAAACATAACCACTATTTCTCACTTATAAAAAGAAAAATTCTAAAAAGAAGATATCTTTTTCTAACTAACCTTGAACAGCCTAAGCAAAAATAAAATAGTGTTGAAACAATGGGGTCAACTCCCAACAAGGTTCTCCCCAAGTGGGTTTGTGACCTGCAATCTGACTTCCCAGTGACCTGTAGCCAAATGCAGAAGTCAACTCAAATTACCAAATCCAGTAATATGAGCAAATAATGATCCCATACAGTGGATGCCTTGATTTAGCGCTTGACTCATTACTAGGATCAAGCCATTCTCTAACCATCCAACCAAGCAATCAACACAATCATGTTCCTGATATCCAAAATTCACAAAAACTATATAATAGTTATCTCTCAATAAAGATCATTATCTAGTTTTCAATTATTTCCCCCCTTTTCACTATGATAATACAGCACAGCTACAACATTAATAGTATAGGTAAATTTCCATCCTATCTTTCTTTTAAAAATCCCTCCTGCTGCCTGCAATCACTGTGGTCAACAAATATAAAAAATTATCATGTTTATGCTCTCCTTAGATTGGGTGCTCTATGCTTCAGAAACTGAAATAACTGGAGGACATGTTCTTTACCAAAGAATGATAATTCTAGCTCCTGCCTTCAATTCTCTGTCCACACAAGGGTACTTCCAGGCCCCCTTGTCTACACCCTGAACCAACAATGAGAGCATCATGCCAGCACACGTAACCCAGCAACTTTGCAGCACAGCCTTGGAGTCATTTGCAGGAGCCAATGACGACAATATTACAGTATGAATTCAGTCTGTGTTGCAGTTTCAGTATTGGGTAAGACAATGGATCAAACATCTGGATGTAAAATGACGTAACAATCAACTATAATGTGATAGTTTTATTGCATTCAAATTTCCTCCATTGTTATCAACTTAACTATGGGTAAAAATGTGATAACAAGTAGCCGCACTAATTGCGCACATGCACAACAAAGAAAATATGAGATTTGAGATCAATTAGTGACTATAATTGCTATTTTCTAATTATGGACAACCATGTGAAACCAGTTGTTCTGTTGACTATTAATTGTGACATCATGCTTGTGACCCAAGATTAGCCTATTTTATTTTCCTCCAGTCAACCACAACATACCTTCTGCTCTATATAATCTACAATAACTACTTTTCAATAAAACAGTTTTGTCATATTATCTTCCTTTCTTCTGTCTTTTATTGACTATCTCTTTGCCATCCACAGGTAGAGTGTTGAGAATTAGGATCCTTGGCTAACTATCAGTAGAATATTACTACCCCTGTCTGCAATAACCATGACAGTCTACCAAAAGCAAACAGGCATAATGTAATTTCCAGCCTGTTTCTGGATCTCATAAATATTCATTTGACTAACTCACAACAAAAAACTTGGTGCAATAAGTGACATAAAGATCATACAAAGAAGGGCTGGGACATCTTCAAGCAATTCTTTCTTGTCAGATTTTTAATGAATGATACAGCACTTAAGATAATTTCCCAAGTCAAAATCCTGGCACAAACTGGTTTGGTAAAGGAATCAACAAGGGCCTATGAGGAGTTGATCCTGTGTGCCCTGTCTGATATAGTCTTTGATAACCCTGTCATACACCTGATATGCTATGACACCCACAAATCTCATATGATGCAACATGTGAACCTCAAGCAGGTTAAAAATTGAAAAGTTTGTACCACAAGTCAGAAAAGACCAAAAATTCTCTAATCAGCTTCATAAGATGAAGACTGAGAAAAGAGAGAGACCCAAGGATCTCAAAAACTCTGGTTGTGCTAGCTACCCCCTGCCAAACAACTTTAGTCACAAACCACAAACAGCCAACACTCACAACAATTAGAGCAATGAGCATTCCAAGCATGCAGACTTCATATTACTGCTATACAGAATGAACCAGATGATGAAAAGGCTTGGGGAGAACATTAAGAGAGCAAATATCTCCCTGTCTCCCATAAGACTTGCCCAATTAAAAGTACTGACTTGAAAGCATTAACCATTGCCTTATAATCCAGGTGTTATTAAACAACCCTGTATTATACACCATTGCTTAACACCAAAACAATCTGATATCCTATCATTTCTGCTTTTGCAGGTACACTGGATCAGTTCTATAAGATTTAAGTGCAGCCAAACATAGATCAAAAGCAACTCTATGAAAAAGTTCAAGCTAGTTACTAATTCTTTACATATTAATAATGAACTCCTAGCTGATAAACACCACATTTCTTTTATCCAAGAACTGATATGTGATATATTGCCCTAGAAAATCTGTACTCTACCATCCAGGGACAAGTCATTGATTTCACCAGGTTTGACGTGGTACTTGGCCTGGACAGGCTCAGTAAAATACCACCTTTTAGACTGGGTCACCTCAGTTTTAAAAATCAAGAGAGATGGTGTTAATCATCAAATATATCCAGATAAATTAGACCAACTTTTAAAGAATCATGTTTTTGTCCAAATCACTAAAAAAACATGCATAGCAGGAAGGTTGATATCCATCAACTGGGATGCATTTCAGTACAAGATCATACATTTCAGATATCAGCAGAAAGATCTGATCACACTATACCAGGAGATTATTGCAAAACATCCTGGAATGTTCAAAGAATCTCTCCTCAGGTTATCCCCTGAGAAGCACATTCAGTACTTCATACAACTGAAAGGTGTCATCCCTAGGTTGCAATCCATATGCTGCCTCACCCCTAATAAGGATGATGCCCTGTGAGCTTTCCTCAGGAAAGCCCTTGGAAACGGACTTATTAGGCTTTTGTATACTCCCTTTGGTGCTGCTGTGTTCTTTGTGGCTAAAAAGAGAAGTTACTTGCAACTTGTAACCAACTACTTTGCGCTGAATAATGCAACTGTAAAAATTGATACCCCTACTGTTAATTGAAAGCTTACCTGATGTCTTGGGCAGCACCACAGTATTATCTAAACTAGGTTTTACTGTGGGCTACAAACAAGTACAAATTAAAGAGAAAAACATTTTCAAGAGGATTTTGCACCAAGCATGACACCTATGAATGGGGGTTTATTAACTTTGGCATGAATAATGTGCTATCTACCTTTTTCATTTTCATAAATGAGATGTTTGCACCTCACATTGGAAAGCATGTTCTTGTTTACCTAGATGATATTTTGTGTATATTCCAAATTTAGAACTCTACCACACGGACCTGCAAGTGGTGTTCTTTACCTAGCAAAGCATGAAATTCCAGCAAAGATTCTAAACTCCAGTTCTTTTGAGAACAACTACCCTTTCTAGGCCACATATTATCCAAAGATGGGATCAAAACTGATAACCAGAAAGCACAGGCCATCTTCAAGATACCCCATCAAGGGCAAGAGAAAACTAAGAACATTCCTTTGAATAGTCACCTACATTTGACAATTCATACCCAGCTGCAATGTACTTGCCACTCCCCTATCAGTCAATATGGGCTGTTGTGATCTGAGGCGCGGCACAGACTCACAGCAGGAAATTCTAACCTTAGGATTGGATTTTTACTAAGTCTCAGTTAGTCAGCAGAGAAGGTGATGCAATTACCTTGTGGCACTGAATAATATATCTCTACTAGGTGTGGCTAGAGAGAGGCGCCAAGGTACTTGAAAACACAAGGACAAAAATGTGAATAGAAATTGATTTTATTGGTGATATATAAATCAATTATATACCTTTTATGTTTACCACAAAACAATACAGGGCTGGTAGGATCACTCACCACAAGCATTAGTGGGCCAAGTGAGTTGCCCAGAATCAGGAAAATGAACAAATGGATTTCCAACTTTGGGAATGGACCCATTTTGAGGAGCAAAAGCAAAAGTGAGGGATTCATCCTCAAAATAACCCAACAAAGAGAAAAATGAAATAGCGTGAATATTGGCATTCACAACATGGGCATATAGTTAAAACTTGTGTGGATCTCACAAAGGGGCCTAGGTTTCTGGCAACTCAAAGAGAACCTTGTATCTGCACCCATACTACAGCACCCAAAACATGATGTGGACTATTGACAGAGAAAGACTCTTTTGATGCCTCCATAGACAAGGTCCTCTGCATCAAGCCAGAGCCTGGCAAGTGCCTGCCTGTTGATTACAGGTCTTGCAAGCCAAAGGGTGGGGAATGTGTTAATCCATTCATGTCATATTTTCTTGCTATAGTACATGGCTGTGTAAAGTGTTGATGCTGTCTTGAACGTCAGGGGGAGCTCATGGTGCTTACTGATCATAAGTTGTGTATCTGTTTCAAGACTCAGATCAATCTCTCACACAGACACACACAATGGATGGTGTTCCTGGAAAGGTTCAGCATGAGAATACAGTACAATCAAGGTCCTTGAAATGCTACAGCTGACTCCCTATCCCACCTCTATATCCACGCCTCTAGAGGTAAGGATGAGATAGACCCTGAATGGCCTCTCCTTGTCCTCTGTACCAAGGATAAAGAGTTCTCTCTTGATACCACAGAAATAACTTGTGATGTAGTGATCAGGAATAAGCACCTGCTTGCTGATGTGTATGGCACTCTACACTGAAAGGTGGTAGACAGGACTATTATCATGTATGTCCCACCTATCAAAGAGTAGAACTGCCCTACTCTATCATCAAGATCTAGGGCACAAAAACAGCAGAAACCTTTACATATAATTAAAATGTTAACCCTGGCAGCCCAACCAATACTGCAATGCCTAAGAAGTGTTAGTACAGTGGGAGGTATATGAAAAATTGTGCTAATAAGGATGCATACCCCAAATTGGTGCTATCAACCTGCACTCAGCAATTGTTCAGGACGTGGCTTTAGATATTTTGGGGCCATGTTTGCAAGGCAGCAACAAGAGGGACACTTTTACTGGCATAAGCTTTGCTGCCAGGTCAGTGACTTGAGAAGCTGGAACCTACACTGGGGAAGATGGAGGCCAATTCATTGGCAAAAAAGTTTTTGGCAAGTTTGAAGACCCAGAACTAATGATTAAAGATGGAGGAAAGGCTTAGCTAGCCAATAAAGGAGCAAGATACACAGTAATATTGCCATACCATCCCTAGGCAAGTGGCAGAGTAGAGAAGATAAATGGATCTCAGGCACAAGCCCTTATTGAACTCACTGCTGGGGCCCACAAGGATTGGCAAAAACAGTTGATAAGGAGCGCCTTTTGGGGAAGCTTCAAATATGGAATTAGGAAAGAAGAGAAGTATATTTTATTGGATAATAATTTAGATTTATATAGATTTGGCTGTGGCAGAGATTTAGTTAGATTAAACCTAGGGTTGGTCATGTGTGGGATGGGTTCAAGCCACTGGATACTTGGACAGTCATGAGATATTGCTTGGTTGCCATTTCCGGTATGTCAAACTGTATATTAGAAGGGCACCAAATTGGGCAATGACTGGATGTTAATTAAGTTGGCAATAGCCAAAACACTTGTACATCCAGATCCTTGACACACACACCCTTAAGGAGTTACTCTGGTACATCAGGAGAGGGCTTTGTCTCAATGGCTGCCGCCTTATTTTCCTGGAGTTGTTTGCTAGTTGGTACCAGTCTGTTTGAGTGTTCCCCTTTGCTAAGGCAGAGACAGGTTCTGTGGTATTTCTTGACAACAGGGGTTTTAGCACCTTATAATTTCACTAAATAGGTGTTTTGGTCTGGTTTGTACTTGATGATTCTTCCTGGTCCTCTGTGTACTGAGTCTAGCTTCTTTCTATTTCCTGCTAGGACCCAGACAGGGGAGTTGATGCAAAGTGGTTCCTCTGTGGAGGTTACCTTTTGTGTTTTATGCCTCTTTATTTCTTCTATTTTAGTTTTGAGGCGTATGTGTCATAGAGTATGTGCTTGTTCTACTGTGGGAGATTTTCCTGTAGGGATTTTAACATATGGTTGATTGTTGCAGGTAACTATCTCTGGTTTGTATCCATATGTTAGTTCAAATGGTGAATAGCCTGTCCCTTGGTTAGTGCGGACCCAGGGTACTAGTAATGCATGTTTCACGTATAGTGGCCATGTGTCTTTGGCTTTGCCATCCATTATTTTCTCTAGAGTTCTGATAAGGCTGCTGTTTAGGCGTTCAACTCTGCTGTTGGCCTGTATCCTGTAGGGCAAGGTTGTGGAATGTTTAATGTTTTTGGATTTTAAGTTGTTGTTCACTACGTGACCTGTTAACTTTTGTTGCTCCATCAGTTATGATGTAGTCTGGGGTGCTGTAGTTGGCTATGATTGCTTTCTTAATTAATCAGTTTATGGTTTCTGCTTTGTGGTCCTTTGTTGCCCAGCAGATGGGCCAGCGTGTGGCAAAGTCAATGGCTACAATTAGGCAACATTGGTTTGTCTTAGTTTCTGGGAAGGGGCACACTGCATCCAGTCCCCAAATCTCAAATGGTTCAGGGTCAAGTACTGGGTTGACCGTTGGCTGGGAAGCCTTTGTGCTGTTGTATTTCTTGCACACTGTGCACTTTTTCAGAACATCAACTATATCTTGTTTGAGGTTGGGCCACCATACTATCTCTTTTAGTGTGAGGTATAGGTTGTTAGCCTTTGTATGGCCTAGTAGGCAGTGATGTCTTAATATGTTGTCAACTCTTTGTGCAAGTGGGATGTAAGGGACATGTTTGTTGTTAATGATTTGGTATACAGTGCCATTTGATACATGAAAATCACTCTTTGTTTCTTACTAATGTATTGTGAGTTAGTTGATCTGTTGAGGGGTCTTTCCCTTTAGTTTTTTTACTCAGTATTGTATAGGTTTGGCCATTCAGGGTCCAGGTGGTCAGGATGATCCTTTTTAGGCTGACATAGTCTAGAGAGAGCATCAGATGTGACCAGCTCTGCCCCCTTTTGTATTGGATGCCCAGATTTAGCTGCTCTAGCAGGGACATCCATTTGTCTTGTTGCTGTGCAAGTGTGTTCTGAGTTTTAACGTAGATTAAGATTTTGTGGTCAGTTAGTACTTGGACGTTTAAATGTCCTTATAGATAACATCTCCATTTCTTTCATGCGTGATATATTGCTAGCAATTACTTATCATGTATTGGGTACCTCTGCTCAGTGTTGGTTAGTTTTCTACTTTTGTAACATACTGGCAGGAAGTCTTGCTGCCCTGGCTGGCAGATGCATAGGACTGCGCCAATGGTAGTGTCACTGGAATCTGACTTGAGCTTGTAGCAACCGTTGTTATTAGGGTATTGCAAGATTGGTGCTTCAATCAAAGCTTGTTTTAATAGCTGGAAATTCTTGTTGCATTCTGGAGTCCAGATGAATTTCTTTTTGGAATTACTTTTGGTTAGGTCTTTGATTGGTGCAGTGAGCTTTCCGCAGTCTTTGATGTATCTCCTTAGGTAAGCTACCATTCCAAGAAACCATCTAACTTGTTTAACAGAGGTGGAATGTTGCATGTTTTTTATGTCTTTAATTTTGTCTGGATCTGCTTTGATGCCACCGTCAGAGACAATGTGGCCCAAGAAAAGGAGTTCCTTTTCCATAAATTGGCACTTACTTGGTTTTGCATAAAGTTTGTGCTTTGCAAGTCAATTGAGTGTCTTGCAGATATGCGTGAGGTGTTCCTCTTTTATTTTTGAGAATATGATGATATTTTCAAGGTAGCATAATGTATTTGAGAGGCCATTCAGCGCTTGGTTCATCATGGTGAAAACCGTTGCAGGAGTGTTGGTCATCCCAAAGTTCATTACCCTACACTCAAAGGATCCAAATTGCGTACAGAACACAGTCTTTGGTATGTCCTTTTCCTTCACTTCAACCTGGTTATAAAATGAGGTGAGGTCAATCTTGGAGAAAAGTTTGGCTCCAGAGAGTCTTGCAAACAGATCCTCTATGAGTAGAAGGGGATAATTATTCTTTACTATGCTTGCATTCAGTGCTCTGAAGTCAGATACTAGATAAAGAGTTCCTTCCCTTTTCTTTACAAAGAACACTGCTGCCCCCCACAGGGATTCAGAAAGATGAATGAATCCTTTGGCTAGGTTGTCCTTGATATGGGGTTTGAGGGTTTGGGTCTCCATGGAGGAGAGTTTGTAGAGAGGTGCAGGTTTAGGCATGGCTTTACACAGGTTGATGCCATGTTTGAACTCCCATTTTGGTAGTAACTCTTTGAGCTCTTCCTTATATACATGGGTGTATTCATTTAGGAGTGCCACAAGTTCTGGGCATTAGTTTTTGGTTATTTGCATATTATTGAATTTGGTGTATCTCATTATGTGGAGGCTACTGACTTTTGTTAGACGTTCTGAGTCATCTTGGTATATGATCTGAAAAAATACTGTGTCTCTTATAATGAGGTTGTTGGGTTCTTTGAGGATATTAAAATTGACTCTGTTGCGTTTGATGGTCATGGTTTTTGTTTTCCAACATATGCTGGGGTTCACTCAGGTGAACCAGTCCATGCCTGCTACAATGTTAAAGTTTATGTTGTTCATGAAAAGTCCTTTGATGGACTTTTGTTTGCCTTGGAGGTCAATTCTGAAGGGAGTTGTTTTGCCTTTGAGTAGAACCTTTGATTTGTCTGCCATTCTGGCGTACTTGAAGTTGGATTTGACAACTGGTATTTTGTATTTGGTTACAAATGGTTTGCTAAACATAGTATGTCCTGCACCAGAGTCAAATAAAATTTTATGTTTATGAGATTTATAAGTGCATGGGTAGACAAGAAGTTGTGAGCAATCTTTAATTTTAATGTTCATATAAATGGAGGATTGCGGGACACGTGGGATGCGGGCAGCAAAGTTCATGCCTTGGTACAGTTTCTTGTCAAATTGGGAGAGACAGGGGCACTTAAGCCTGTTCCCCCTCCTCTTTTCCCTGCTCCTCTGTTTTGAGACCTTTGAGGTCAGAGAATGTGGGGTCATATTCATAGCAGGTTGCTGTTTCAGCATTGTTTACTTTAGCGGTGTCCTCTTTCTTGGGACGGGAGCGGTTTGCGCTTTGGCTACAATTGCCATTGTTGCAATTGGAGTTGCCGTTGTTATTATTGGTGTTTTGGCATTTTTTACAATTAGAATTTTCTCTGCCATTGCTGTTTGAGAAGCAATTGCTGTTACATATGGCATATTCCATATTTACACGTTTTTCTGCGTGCTTGGCTTCTGCAATGAGCGTGGGCATGGAGGTGTTAGCCTCTGGGCAGATGAGGGCAGCACAGAGGGTTTCATTCTGTTGATAAATGAGGCTCTGATATGTATTTTGGCAGCATGCGCTGGGTTCTGGATTTTGCAGTGTATTTCCTCAAATTTGTTGGTGTAAGCTGATATAATGGTCTTCTAAAGAAGATTGCTGAGCTGTATTGCAATGTCTTGGAGGGATTTGGTGACGCAGAAATTGTGGGCGGTGTCTGCTTTGAACTCTTCCCAGTTGTCAATCTGGTTTTCAGTTTGTGAGCCAACCCAGGTGTCAAACCAGTTAGCTGTGGCCTTAAACAGGCGCTTGCTGGCTTCCTGGACCCATTTTTTGTGGGGGATGCGGCTGGCGTAGAGTTTAGAAGCTGAGTGGTCTAGCCAGTTGACAATGCTTTCTTTGTTTTTACCAAAGAACTTGATGATATCAATGTATTTGGTGTTAGTAACTTCATCTGTGATAGGTAGTTGTGTGTTTGTGGTTGAAGAGAGTGACTGTATTGAATCATCTTGATGCATGCTTTAGTCATGACAAGTCCTTTGAATACGGTGCATCCACTAGGTATATCTTTGTCAATGTTGTGGGCGTGGAAGTACATTTTCCAGGTCTTCTGGGATGTAGCCTGGTTGAGTACGTGAGCAAAGGTGGGCGGGTTTTGGTCAGTCATTTTCTCTTTCATGGGTGTGATCAAAAAACGTAGCTGCTATCAGTGATAAGGAGCGCTTTTTGGGGAAGCTTCAAATATGGAATTAGGAAAGAAGAGAAGCTTCTTTTATTGGATAATATTTTAGACTTATATAGATTTGGCTGTGGCGGAGATTTTGTTGAATTGAACCTAGGGGTTGGTCATGTGTGGGATGGGTTCAAGCCACTGGATACTTAGACAGTCATGAGATATTGCTTGGTTGCCATTTCTGGTATGTCAAACTGTATATTAGAAGGGTACCAAATCTGGCAATGACTGGATGTTAAGTAAGTTGGTGGTAGCCAGAATACTGGTACATCCAGATCCTTGACATTACCAACCCCAGTAAATTAACAAATCTTCATAGAAGAAAATACCCAGTGAGGTAAATAAGGAGGTAGAATGATGTTTTTGGGTGTACCAAAGGGGATCTTAATTTGACTTTGTCAAAGTGAAACGCTCATAGTTAAAATTCACCCCAAGTGTCCAGTATCTTATTTGAGCCAATTGTTATTCAAAGCTTCAGCTGTGCATTGCTCATATGGAGAAGAATCATGCCAATCTGTGTCACTTTATCAATTGACCAGTTTTTAGATCTGTTGATATAAACAAAATCAAGTAAATCTAAAGAAAAATCATCTCATCTTTGAACAGAATCAACTTGCTTAAAAATAGAAGAAATCCAAATCTATTATAATTCAACATTAATGCCTTTATTTTTTAAAAAAATATATGCTGAGTTGATTTTTTCTCATCTGTGACAATTTTGCTTTGTATTGGATTGATTGTTCATCTCAACAGACCCTAAAACTAGTGTAGATTCTAAGTACAGTGAGAGGGAAATAAACAGCCAAAAGAAAAGGGAAAAACTCTATCTTCATGGTAGAGGATGCAAAAATAAGGTAGATATTAAATTTAGAAGTTTTAGGAACTGAATTTGAGATTGGGGGTTCACACTTTGGATCTCAGGGAAACTCATTCTTATATAATTATTGGGGCACAGAACACTTGTTGTCTGGACCATCATATATGAAGATAAAGTTAGCACTGTACAAGAGCTTAAAATATAAGTAAGGAATTAATTTGTGATTTATAATCATCTAGAAGCACATTTTCTGGTCTAAAGATATCTTTATTTTTCTTTGGTTTTATTGTTCTTATACCCTTCTGAAATTTTATTTTCCGGTCTGGTAGAAATGTCTCCTAGGACATTCTAGCATACCCTTTTTAGAAAATTCTCATTCTGGGTTTGGCCTACGTCCATTGTTATTATTTTCTGCCATTCACCTAGCACAGATGGACCTTGCTAGCATGATTGTGTGATATTCTTCAGGACCAATCTCTTCCATTTATGTCTGAGAAAGAATTTATACTTGCTAATTATTGATAGTCCTTAGAAATTTAAATAACTTACATTTTAACCAGGTGCCTGCTGTTGATTTGAGTTGGTGCAGCAGAAGTCTGGTAATTTTTCTAGGTAGCACCACAGTGCTTTTGAAATGTATATTTTGCTGTGGTGGTATTTCAAACCACCTTCCAGTTTCACTTTATGATTTTATTGTAATAATATTTTATAGGGGTAAATATCACCAATTTAATCCACAGTGTGAAGGTCCACATGTTTGGTGGTTTGCAGGCGGGGCTAATGTTGGTCATTTAAAAGTTTGGTTGTTTGTTGAATGTAGAGGCCTATTAGGGAATGGTGGCTACTAGGGAAGGTAAGGCCTAGCTAGTAGGTGTAAAGACTACTAGGGGCAGATGTTGTCTCCACCCAGCAGTAGATATTGTCTGCTGTGGGCTAGAGGCTCTCACCCATAAGGGAACTGTGGCTGCTTGGGGTGAGGAATGAGATAGCCCAGAAGGGATCTTTAGTTGTTTGGGGTGGGGAGTGATCCAGCCTGATGGGTAGCGTTTGCTACTCAGGCTGGAGGATGTTTAGACCCTGGAGGGTAATACAGCTGCCAGGGTAGAAGTGTATGCCAGCATGGTAGGGGACTTGCCTACCAGGGCTGTAAGTTTTGGACCCCTGGCAGGTAGCGCAGGCTGCCAGGGAGGGGAAGAGCTCTGAGGGCTCTACATACCCTGGTACGCTTACAGGAGGTCTGTGAGCAAGCATCCTACCTAACAGACTGGTAGGGTGTCCTCGTTTATGCCCCTATGAGAGCTTTGGGGAGAACCCAAAGTGAGCATTGGAGGGCATAGATTTGCTCATAGGTGTCACCAAGGCGGTTTGCTTGGGGAAGCAAGCTGCAGAACTTGGTGTGATCAGGCCTCTGGGAAGTAAAGCTGATTACTTTGCAACTGAAAGCCCAGATTTAATCACCTGGGTGAGTAAAAACAACAGTTTAGATATTGATGATCTATGGTTGAGTGGCCTAGGTGGATTGCCACTTGTGAGGGCCCAGTCAAACGCCAGTTCAATGTAGACTCATGTATGGGTCTACAGGTTCTGGTAACAGGGACTGAGATAAAGAGCCAAGGTGGTTCATGGGATCAGCAAAGAAGACTAGTAAGAAGGACTGTTTGATCACAGTGAAGACTAGTTGAGGGACTTTTAGTTAGTATTAAAGTTTGGAATCAAAAATGGTTCATTTTGCAGGTGGAACCAAGATGGTTCCTAGTGAGGAGTAGCTGGAGGACTGATGATGGAAATAAGCTGTTTGAATACTAGAATGAGCTGTTTGTTGACTAAGATGGACTGTTGGCTGGTTCAGCTGAAGAGCTGGAAGATGTGGTTGAAGAACTGATAGAAAGACCAGAAGATGATAGTGCAGGACTAGATGTTGTGGAAGGACTAGACAGACTAGATACAAAGGCTGGAATGCTGGTTTTGGTGTCTTAGAGGAGGAAATATTAAGAAAAGAAGCAGTTAAACAAGGACTTAATACTTCCAAATATTATAATATGAAAGAAGAATTAATTATCATATTATGTTAAAAGAAAAAGAAAGAGAAAAATAAATAATTTACAGCGTTTAAACTGGAATTTATTTAGAGTTGATGAAAGAGAAAGGATCCAGAAAGAGGCTGGAAGCAGGACGGAGAAACTGTAAAGGCAAATATGCAAATTTTACCAAGAACAACTAGGGGAGTTGAGAGGCAAGTGCAGACAAGTTTGAAGGCGCAAAACGTTGAAGAAAATTCAGAGAAACTCAGAGAAACGTTGAAGAATTGAGGGTTCAACAATCCTCTATGTGGAACATAGGCAAAAGTGCTCAAGATTTGCCAGGGAAACATGCCAGGAATCACGGCAAAACTGTTTGAAACACAGAGCAGTTGTTTACCTGGAGCAAGACAGCTTTGGGTTTGAACCATAGTCAGGAGCAAGTCATTTAGGCAAACTGTTTGACAAAACAGTTGAATTGAGGCGTATGATTGGCTGTGAACTGGAGTCTATTTGATCAGTGTTTTGAGGGCTTTAACTTAAGAGTTGAAGCCTAAAAAATGAGGAGCGGAAGCATAAAATTCAGGGCTTTCATTGGCTGAAGTAAGTTATTAAGTTTAATATATTGTAGAGAGAGAGAAAATGGATAGTTTAAGCTTTTTAAAAGAAGAGTTCTGAGAGAGATTTTGGACTAAAACAAGGAGCTATAAAAGGGAGAGCTATCTGAGGCTTGACAGGGACGGGATCAAGTGGATTACAAAGGTCACTAGGACTACAGAATGAGCTAAAGACCAAGCTAAAGGTGCAGAAGCCCAAGATACAATAGACAGGGATAAGGATAAGAAGCCTGAGCTGGTACAGACTGCAGGAGCTAAAAATAAAGGTGCAGTAGTCCAAGACCAAGTACAAGGAGTCCAAGATATTGTTGGAGGACTCCAAGTATTAGCAAACTCATATTGTTTCCCTGACCCATCAGGCCATATAAAAGAAGGTTTCTAAGGGAATCTTCCTTCTGATAGCAAATAAAAGCCCATTTCAACCCCTATACATATTTCTGAGATACATTTTCCCTTACTAGAGAATGTCAACCCCTTCCAGCCGGTCCCTGGCTATGACCCAGGACACACTTTGGGGACTGGTGGACAGGAACTCCACACACAGGCTAAATCATAATTATAAAATTCTTGATCAGCAATCCCAAAAGAGGGATTGTGCTAAGGTTGTTGTTTTCAAGGGAGATTTTTAAAAATAGGAAGTTTAAATAATCAGAATATTTGTCTATGAGATGTGATTAGGGTAGTCAGGAGTGAAATTACTGACAATTAGAGGGTGTCAACTTGGATGATTTCTTGAGGGAATATGAAATTTGAGCTTGTTACTGATCCATCTTGATCTCAGGTAGCAGAATTATGCATTTCCTCTGTGTACATCTAGCTTTAAATACACATAACAAAGTGGGATGCTTTAACTTGAACACAGTACAGGTTCTTAATTCTTTGATAAGATAGGTATTGTTGGGGTTTAATTCCATAACTTTTCATGGTTTTTATCAAAGATTAAAGTTTATATAGAGCATTGTTTCATACCCAAACTTCATCCATCACTTAAAGGGGAATCAATTATCTTTTATTGTGTTCTTTTTCTCTTAGTGCTTAGTCTTCTCTGGCGTGTTGTACTCTTGGGTCCTTTTCATCAGAAAAAATGCTTGGAAGTGTTGCAACCAAGTTTCCAGCCTTGCCTTCTAACATATCTTACAATACAAAGGGGGCACTTGACAAGTCACCCCTTGACGTGTCTAACGTTATGGATTAATCTGATGGCAACATTGAATGGCAGGTACTTCATCCTAATTAGGAGCACTACCAATTTGACTTGCTGATCCCTGCATGAGTTATTCCTTGGCTCCAAACCTTACATGGAACTCCCCATCATGCCACCCCCTTGTGGCCTCGTGGCTTTCCCCATATAGTATATTAACCACTATATTCTACAATAAACAATACCTTGTTCTTATTATTCTGTCCTTTCTATTGGACTGTAGTCTTCCCCAATTCCAAATACTGAATCCTCATTAGTTCAGTTGCAACAGTGGTAGCAGAAGTAGGTTTACAACCTACCTAAAACAAAATCCCCCCAAGAAAGGACAGAGTACAGGCCGTATGGCTACTCCCCAACAAGAGACCTTCCTGCCAATCCCCAAGGGGAACATCCCCAACAGGTACGTCATCTATCAAGACCAGCTAGTTCTCACCAGCATGTACAATTAGCTCCGCCTTGGGCAGTGTGATGCCAGCGTCACCCCGCCCCAGTCAGATCTGTCCCAGCGCATGCTCAACCTTCAGCTAAAATCCTTTGCTGGTGGCGTAGAGGGGGCCAACATTATCAGTTGGCTCCAATCTACTGAAACCTGCCTTTGCATCTGTCAGGTTCCTGAGCCCATGTGGGTTGCCACTGCGTCTGGCCGCCTCACAGGGCCCACTGCTGTGTGGTTCACCAACTGGGCCAGCCAGGAACTTGACATTACCTGGGCGGCATTCTGAGATGCTGCCAAGTCCCGCTATAGCAAAACTTTCTCCCCCATTGTTGTGGGAACTCCTATTCTAGAAATCAAACAAACTGGTTCTGTTCCTGAGTACCTTGCTGCCTGGCAACAAGCTCTTGCTGCTGCCCCCAAAGCCGTGATTGACAGAAATGCAATGCTACTCACTCTCATCATCAATGAGTTAAAACCCCATATTTGTAAGTGGGTCCCCATAAGTTGCTGCACCTCCATTGACAACTGCTATAAGGCCATCATGGAGGCTAACAATCAGGCCTCAATGGGCTTCTGCCACACCGGTAACGCTCCATTCTAACCACGTACCACACCTGGCAATGACTACAATCAAGTAGGCCACCGCCAGCCCCATCAGCGGGATAATGGGACTAAACGCCCCTGCAAGGGGGAGCTTCAGCTAGCACAGATCAAGGATCAGGGAAAAGCCTGGGGGTTGTAGCAACAAGAGGCCTTGCAACCCCACCTGACCCATCCTCTCAAGCCCTGCTTGCAAAAAAATCCCTGTGACTACAACATTCACGAGGTCAAAACCCTGGACGTCTTTCAGGTTCACAGTGACAACCCTGTATTGCAAGCAAGCCACTCCTCAAATAAAGTAACATAATTATCCTATCCCTTCTGTTTCTGTGGGAACACCCACAAATTACTGGTAGATACCGGGGCCAACCACACTATGGTGGACCAGGCATTTGCTGACTCTCAGCAATTAGACCAAGTGCCCAGCAGGTTCAAAGCAGTGCAGGTAGCTGACTCCTGCAGAGTTGCCATCACCCATGAGACGGTACCCTTCTCTGTGAGAATGGGGAACATCCAGGTTAAGCTCTCTGGGCCCATCATGGCAGGGCTCAGCCACAACGTAATTGCTGGACTCAACTGGCTTTGGCACAACCGTCCCTACATTGATTGGGATACTTATGTCATTGCCCTCAATAGAAATAGGGTGGGATTCAGGATCCACCCTGTAGAAATGAGAAAGTTACTCCACAACACTGTGTTTGTCAAAATAACAGAGACAGGCTTGTATCATTTCAATGGGGGGAAACTAGACTTTAACCAATGCTCAGTTGAAGTTATCTGTGCTGAACCATCTGCAGTCCCTCCCTTGACCTCTTCACCTCCACCAGCGCTTGCTGCACTCCTTGAGGAGTACAAGGATGTATTCAGTGAGACACTTGAACAACTACCTCCTCCCCAGGAGATCCAGCACACTGTACAACTTCAAGGGTTGTTACCTAAAGCACAACCATTATATTGTCTTACACCAAAGGAAGATGAAACCCTCTGCCAGCACCTTGTGGACGCTCTCAATAAGGGCTTCATTTTTCCCTTGCTCTCTCCATACAGGATGGTGGTCTTCTTCATAGCTAAGAAGTATGGGTCCCTTTGTCTGGTCACAGACTACCGCGCCCTAAATGAAGTGACAGTTAAGAACAAGTACCCCCTGCTGCTAATTGATAATCTGTTTGATAAACTTTCAGGTGTGAAGGTCTTTAGCAAGATCAATCTCACTGCAGGGTACAACCAGGTCCACATTGCACCAGGGGACTAGGCAAAAACTGCCTTCCACACGTGCTACAGGTTATTTGAGTGTTGTTTCATGAACTTTGGAATGACCAACACTCCCTCCACCTTTGCCATGTTGATGAACAAAGCCTTTGAGGAACTGATCAGAAAGTGTGTGATTGTGTACCTTGACAACATCATTGTCTTCATTCAGGATCAAACCACACACCTCCAAAACCTCTGTGCTGTCCTCAACACCCTTCAGAAAAATCAGCTAAAAGCTAAACCCTCCAAATGTGAGTTTCTCAAATTGGAGCTGTTATTCCTTGGGCACACCATCTCTGCCCAAGGGATAAAGCCCAACCCTGCCAAAGTCAAGGCAATCATCAGCATGCCGCCCCCCACTGATGTGGGCCAGGTGCGGACATTCCTAGGCATGGTTGCCTATGTGCGCAGGTTCATTCCCAATTATGGGGAACTAATTGCACCTTTCACTGAGCTCCTCAATACCAAACAGCGCTTCCATTGGACTCCTGTCAGAGATTGAGCCTTTGAGACGTTGAAGCAAAGGCTCACAACAGCACCAGTACTGCAGTTCCCCAATCAAAACTGTCAGTACAAACTTGAGACTGATGCCTCAGACAGGGCCATTAGGGGCGTGCTAAGGGTAGAAACTGACAATGGCATCTTCCTTCCCGTGGCATATGAGCCCAGGAAACTTACTGACTCAGAACAACGCTACCCCATCCATAATAAAGAATTGGCAGCCATTATACACTGCGTTGAGAAGTGGTGCTGTTACCTGGAAGGAGCTACCTTCCCACCCCGCTTTCTGACAGACCACAAGTTGCTCCAGTACTTCAACACGCAGTCCCACTTGACACACCGCCAAGCAGGATGGGTTGAGCGTCTATCCCCTTACCAGTTGCGCATCAAGTACAAACCTGGAAAGGAGCTTGTCACAGCTGACACTCTTTCACAACTCTACGTAGCGTCCATCACTGGGAATGATGGCTTGGACCCAGATTGGCCCATGCTCTACCTCTGCCCTGAGGCAACTTGCTACGAGGGCCTTAACTTGGTCACCATCTCCAAGTTGAAGGACAACAAAAGTCAGTTCACCACCAATGCTGGTAATGTCTGCCGCCGGGCAGAGACAGGTGAGAAGATGCCTTACATTCCCACCATGCAACAAGGGGACACCATATTGCACTATCACCAAACCCTGGGTCACATCAGAGGGCGTAACCTCTTTGAGATTATGAAACAGAAGGTTTGGTGGCCTGCATGCGTCAAGACATCTTAGACCTCCTCAAAATGTACGTGTTGTGCAAAAAGAACACGTCCAAACCTGCACCCCCAAGTCTGTCCTGCCCATCAAGGCCATGGAACCCTTTGAGCAGTGGGCCCTCAACATTGTGGGACCACTCCCCAAGGACAGACTGGGAAAGAAGTACATTATCACTGCCATCCACTACTTCACTTGCTGGCCAGTGGCTTGGGCAACAACCAACCACACCACCACCACCATCATCTGCTTTATTGGCAAGGAAATTGTGGCTTGCTTTGGGCAACCCAAACGTCTCATCACAGATGGCAGCCCCAAACTCATTGGGCATGTCATGAAGGCATACTGTGCCAAGAACGCACTCCAACGTATAGTTACAACCCCCTACCATCCTCAAGCCAATGGACATGTGGAACGGTTAAATGGCTCACTGGTTCAATTGATTGCCAAGCTCTCACAAGAACACCCTAACACCGCATGGACTGAGCACCTGCTCACTGCTCTACTTATCCTGCAAGCTTGAATCAACAGGGGCACTGGGTTCAGCCCTAGCATCCTGGCCTTTGGAACACCCAACAGTCTGACAGGGGTTGAACAGGGAAAACTATGGTCCATGGTTCCCACAAGCCTCTTCTAGTAAAAACTCCATCCCTAGACCAATGGCGTACCAAAGCCCAGGAAATCAAACACAAGCAGATTGCAGGAGGGACAAAGCACCTTGAAGCTAGGTATGCCGTAGGTGACACTGTCTACACCTTCAATCCCAATTCTACTAAGTTGGAACCCAACCACCTAGGGCCTTTCAAGATAGCCACAGTCTATGACAATCACATTTATCAACTTGAAGATGCCCAAGAAAACACCAAGAAGCTTTACCATGATTGCTTGCGCCCCTGCTGCGCCATCCCCACGCAAAAGTTGTTTGTGCGGACCTTCCCAGACCTTCTGCAGACTCTGGTCTTGGTGTCTGTCAACAAGAAGGGGGCAAGGGGAGGGTTTTGCAACCAATTTTCCAGCCTTGCCTTCTAACGTATCTTACAATACACAGGGGGCGCTTGATGAGTTGCCTCTTGATGTGTCTAACGTTATGGATTAATCTGATGGCAATATTGAATGTCGGGTACTTCATCCTAATTAGGAGCACTACCAATTTGACTTGCTGATCCCTGCATGAGTTATTCCTTGGCTCCAAACCTTACATGGAACTCCCCATCATGCCACCCCCTTGTGGCCTTGTGGCTTTCCCCATATAGTATATTAACCACTATATTATACAATAAACAATACCTTTTTTATTATTATTCTGTCTTTTCTATTAGACTGTTGTCTTCCCCAATTCCAAATACTGAATCCTCATTGGTTCAGTTGCAACAGAAGTGTTAGGTGTGAGCCTTGTTTTCTACTGGCTGTGAAATTAGGCTGGATGATCACAAATAACCAGAATAATTATTATCATCCTATATTAGATATTACACACCATGTTATCACTAGTTTTTTTATCTCAAACATACTGATTACATATCATATTATTGCTATAATGATGTTACTAAATGTAACAATTATACACGGTATAACCATTAGCTTATATTATTAAATATAACAGTTATACACCATATAAGTGATGGTTTATTAGTACTAACTGACAATTACACACTGTATAATAGCAGTCAATAAGACCTATTATGAATGTACCACCTTATGAATGTTGTGATATTAGGCTGATTGACCACAAATAATCAGGCTAATCATTGAACACAGATATTTATCAGTTACATGCTGTATTGTCACTAGTTCAATATTCTATTAAGTGTAGTAATTATACGCTATATTATCACCAATTTATTATAATTGATATGACAGTTATAAGCTGTGTAATTGTTAGTTTATTATAATAGATAAAACTTTTATGCCGTATTATCACTCAATTATTATTTCTATATGTGTAGTGATTATACAGCGTATAATCACTAGTTTATTATAATTGATATAATAATTATATGCTGTATAGATGTTAGCTAATATAGTGATTATCATCAATTACATGGTGTGTAATCACTGGATCATCAATTGTATATCTCTCATTCCATACTACTGGATGTTGTATTAACTCAGTCCCACCATCCTGAAGGGTGTATATAAGTATATCAAACAAGTGATGTGCAAATGTGCAGGAAATACCAAGTTTGGATAAGCATTACACAATGTATAATTGGTTTCTTATCAATTCTGGTCAGCATTACACAGCAGATAATCCACAAGTCAATATTGGATTGATTCATCTATTATACAGTGTATAATCCTCAATTTGAACCGTCATATTAATAAGCAAAAGTCTTGCCAGCCAGAAAAGGATAACTGATTAAGCCCTAGAAATGGAAAACAGCAATGCCAGAATTCTACCTTCCAATGTTGGAAGACAGATTAGGGACTATTTATAAGCGTCAACTAAATACAGCATAGTTTCCCAGCAAAATAATAGGCGTCTAAGATACAGCCAATTGATAACTGCCAGTAGGCTAGCCCAAGAAGAGTGCAGTCTGTAGCTGAAGTGCCATGTACGCCTTGCTAAGGCCAGTAGCAGCACACATGCCAAGGACAGCCAATCAGGATAGGTGCAGCCAGCAAAGATGAACCTATTGCAAAGGTAGCCACTGAGAACTGTCTGACGTACAATAACAAGAGTTGTTGCAGTATATATTAATACAGACACCTGAAAGGATGATAACAAGTTCTTAGTTACACCTGGATAGATTGCAGCTGCTGGCTAGATTGTACTCCAGTCCCAATAAATGTAATTATCTTCAAAGTTCAATTATATTGTAGTCTGTAGTGCTCTTGCATAGGATATGGTAGACTACATAGGCAAGATCAACAGCTATCTGTAGCTTTGAACATACCAGTAATAACCCAAGTTGCTCAACAAATGTGAGCTATTGATTTGGTCCCATCATCAACCCAATGGAGGGTTAAATAAGTAGATTGCAATTACACCCCACATGATCTCTTTAAAAATTGCAATTGTTGTTTCAATTACATGTTGTGTAATCCTTAATTAAATATTAAATAAAATTGGCTATTATAAACTGTATAATCCCCAACTTGAGTTGAAATTAGTCATCCAAGAGAGTGTCTTTCAAACTAAGTGCTCTAATTAAAGCCCCAAAATGGGAAGAGGAATACCAACAGTCTATTTTATGTAGGTAGAATAATGGGGGTTAGAATATTTCTAAGCATTCTTCAAACCTGGTGTAACTCTTTAGTGTCACCTGAGGCACATAAACAAGTAGCCTTTCAAAAATTGTCAGTAGGCCAGATCAAGAAGAGTGTAAACTGCATCTGGGATGCTATGTACACCTTGAAAATACCAGCAGTTGTAAAAGGATCCAGGAAAGCTAACCAGGTTATGCAGAACTAGAAATAGCATTGTCACTTGCATAGGTAGCCACTGAGAACTTTTTGAAAGATCAGAGTAGATTATCACATTATAAAAAGATACAGACATCTTGAAGCCCAGCAACAATTTCTTAGGTATCCTCCTGGAAAGTGTAATACCCAAGTATTGATGGTAAAACTTTAGTAACATAAGATGGCAGGTTAGGCGGCTCAAAGCCATTCAAGGTGTAGACAATTGGATAGAAGTTTACTGCCTGATGGAAGGCTTTGGCAAGGATTTTGCATTGTCTAAGGCTGACAGCAAGGTACAGTAGCGTAGCTGCAGGGATCACATAAGTAGCCAAGTTAGGAGTTGGGCAAGATGACGCCAGAGGTGTCCACGGGTTCAAAACCATTGAGTTGAGGTGAGTTGGCTCATTGTATGTTATCCCTTTTGGTCCCCGGGGTTCAGGAACAAACTGAGCATTGGTTGGCTGGTGGCCCCCTATCCCAAGGTAAGCTGTCAAGACAGCTGTGAAGATGATGTAGTTTATCTTCTGACTTGGGGAGGGGTAATGGGTTTAGTAAGGTTACTTGCTTAGCCTGGGTAAAGGATTGATTAATGTGATAATATTGAGGAGGATATTCACTCAATGATAGCACAAACTATCATTGAGGGGTTTGTTTTTATTTATACTAGTGGACATGCAAGGCATGATTATTGGAAGGCATAGCATTGGGGAACCAAGAGTCTGAGTTGCATATGTTATTTCCTTTTCTGGATTGGCTTGGGTAGCTGACAATTGAAAAGGTTTGGATGGATCCCAGTTTGTATTAGCATAGTGCAAGTTTGGTCTTCTTCATGCATCCAAAATTATTTACTGAATTTGGTGCATGATTTCCATTGTTGGATAGCCTGTCAGTACATTCCCCATTTGGTAGGCTCCCAAATTGGGCAGCAGTCCCTCCCAAGTTTGGCTTTGGGGAAATTGCCTTTACTGATTTCATGATCTGACTATTTCCCAAAGGAGTGGATGGGGACTGGCCTGCTGGCATGGGAGGGCAAAGGCTGGCAGGTGGCAGGTGGCAGGCCGGCCCATGGGTGCCTGGTTTGAGGATGGCTTGCAGGTGGGGCTAGCAAGAGTGATGGGCGCCTGTGCAGTGGCGGTGGGCATATGCTTAATGGTGGCGGGCAGCAGCTTGGTGGTGGCAGACTTCTGTGTGGTGGCAGTGTGTATCCCTCTTGGCAGTGACAGGGGCCTGTGCAGTGGTGGCAGACGTCTGCTTGGTGGCAGTGGGTGCCTGCACGTTGACAGCAGGTAACAGCTTGGTTGTGATGGGCTTCTGCGTAGTGGCAGCAGGGGGCCACACAATGGCTGTGGACGTCTGCTTAGTGGCGGCGGGTGCCTACACGTTGACAGTGGGCAACAGCTTGGTTATGATGGGCTTCTTTGTGGTGGCAGCAGGGGCCCACATAGTGGCCATGGACGTCTGCTTGGTGGTGGTGGACATCTGCTTGGTGGCGGCAGGGGCTTGCGTGGTGGTGGACGTCTGCTCAGTGGCAGCAGGCACCTGCACATTGACAGCAGGCAATAGCTTGGTTGTGACAGGCTTCCAAATGGTAGCAGCATTTATCTGCTTTGTGGTGGCAGGGGCCCGTGCGGTGGCAGTGGACATCTTCCTTGTGGTGGTGGGTGCCTGCATGTTGACAGCAGGTGACAGCTTGGTTGTGGCGGGCTTCTGCATGGTGGCAGTGTGTATCTGCTCTATGATGGCAGATGTCTGCACGTTGGTGGCAGACATCTGCTTGGTGACAGCAGATGTCTGCACATTGACAGCGGATATCTGCTTGGTGGCAGCAGGCGCCTTCACGTTGGTGGCAGATGATAGTTTATTGATTACACAACTATAAGTGTCAGGAATATTCCTGAAAGAAATATTGCAGCTGTTATCTAGATTGTATCTGGTTTAATAAACATCAATTTATAAGTTATCTTCTATTTTTTCTGTATTATACTAGTAAATAGGACAGGTAGGCTATATGGAATTAGCAAGGATAAACAAGTTGTTAAGAAATCCTGTAGCTTTGAACTTTGAAGCAAGAACCAAGATTGCTTCACACAGGTGATAATAGATTTTTTGTCCAAAAATCAACCTGTAGAAGCTCTTTTCTATGCTGCCATTTAATCATATTAAAAAGACCAGTTATTCTACTGCTCCTGAAAGGACAAAAAGGTGTGTCCTGAGTCAAATCCAGGGATCAACTGGGTTGGAGTTAATATTATCCAGGTATACTAGCTCTATGTAAAGGACAGAAGTGAATGATCTGAAAACTCCATAAGGGACTTACCATGCCCCCAATCATCATTGGTAATAGATAACTAGGAAAGACATATTTAAAGTAACTGATGGTCTACCAAATCAGGTTTACCATCTAAAATGGCATTTATATGATAATATTTGGCACAAAAATATCCCAGATCTCAAGGGTTTTTTCACTACTTTACTCATTCCTCAACCAGGGGGTTTTTATGAGTGAACAGACTAAGTTACTTCTCTTCTCATCCTTTTGACCAGCTCTAAAATCACTATCCCTAGGGAGGTTTTCTTTCAAAAAAAGGGAGAATAGGAGTTGAGATAGTACTTATTAAAGCAGAAGTAATATCTCTTTGGGACCTTCTGATTTACCACCGTTCTGAAGTCCTTTTGACCATCTACTCCTCCAGAAAGGACTTCTTAACACCTCAGAAGACATCTGATCATTCAAAACTAACCAGATGTGTAGCCATCAATATAGATATTCAATTTTCAACAGCAATCTAGCTCATACACAAAAGATTTACCACAAGATTTTTCAACTTACCAGTTAACCTCCCATTTATAGCACCTTTTTCCCCAAGGTTTCCCCTTCAGAATGGCTTTTTTAAAATCTTAAACTATTATTACTCACTTTTTTCTATAATAAAATAAGCTTTCAAACTTACTTTCTTAAAAGCTTAAAACATTGCTTCAATTTTTTCTTGATCATATTTTAAGCTTATGGATTTAAATCAATAATATTCATCAGTAAAAAAGTCTCAAACTCATCAAATTATTAAAACATTCAAAACCTCACTATTTCCAAAGCTTCACCATAATCCAAATGGGAAGTCTATTTCCACTGCTCAAACCACTTGAAGTGTTAGTACTTTTTGTTTCAAAGCATTAATTGTTTCTCTATTCTAGTAAAAATCTTCCCTGTGTTCAACCTCAACTCATTTAAATAGTAAAATCATATTTAAATTTTTCCTTGACCTTATTCAAAACCTTTTCTCAGATATTTACTATCATAATAAAATCAAGAGGAAAATCTCACCAAAATGGGTCTGTAACCTGCTTTCATAGCAAAATATCTTCATATGCCATAGTAAATCACTAAATAAATCTTTTTCTTGAAATTTAATCATTATTTCTCCTTGATTTTGTAACTGTAACAAAATCAAAGCAAATTGTTTCAACTTTTGCTTCCTCAGAAGAATTCTTTGGAGAAATGTTGAAGCACCTTCTCCAATGATTCCCCAAACTGTTTCACACATATACTAAAATCTCAGCACCTATCACACATATTAAGTATCTTACTAGGCCCCCATCTGCTTCCTCCACCTAGGTTTTTCAGAGGAAGGCATTTTTTAATTCTAAACCCCTATTTTACTCACCCAAGTGGTTATTTTGGGCTTTCAGTTGCAAAGTGACCAACCTCACTTTCTAGACACCTCTAAATTATTGATTTCAACAGCTTCTTTTCTAGAAAGCCACCTTGCTGATGATTCTAGGCCCACTATGCTTGCACAGTAGCAGTAAGGCCTACTTAAAACTAACTAAAAGTCATAGACAGAGAAACTTTCACCACTCTTTCCTAGGAGTCTACCAAGCTGTATTCCCACCAAAGCTGGTATAAATATTTTAATATAACCTAGAAATACTTATCCCAGGGAAACTCAACTATATCTTCATCCCAATTGATCTGAAGATTTCAACAAAATCTAATTTTTGTAACTTTTCTGTATTAGCAGAGTTACAAGGGGGAAATGTTTAAAAGCTAGATAATGGCTTTATTAGAATATTGAGGATTATATAATTTAAGTGAATAATTTTAGGAGGAACAAGATTGTGATTATCAATCAATTAGATTGGGCAAGGGGGTGGCTTGACCTTGTTAATGAGTGAAGCGCTAAATTGATTTGCTACCTGATCAATAGTATCACTGGTTCTGGTTTACTTGCTTGGAAATTCAAGTTGACTTCCAAATTTGGCTTTGAGTGCCAGGGGATCTATGTTGATTGTCACATGGTATTTTGTGCAGAACTTTGCTGTGGGGTTGACCTGTTGTTTTGACATAGAAATATCCACCCCAGGAAAAAATCTGTAATCTCATCTGGTCTAAGAATACCTATAATCCTTGATAAAGCCATCCAAGGGCACTCCTTAATCTTTTTAAAGTACTAATAAGGACCATATTACTAGAACCCTAAGGCATAAAACAAACAATAACCACCTCAGTTGAGCAAAACACCAGCCACCATGGCTAAAAAAACAAAAACTATTTAAATCTCTTAGAAAATCATTCTCTACTTGGATAAAATAAGTCTACACCTTCAAAACAACCTCAAATGTGATCCATCACAAAAAGAATTGAGCAGTAAGGAGTATGCCACTCCAGGTGGTTGTATTTTCAAAGAAAACTTTCTTAGTTCCCCAGCCAATAAAACATTTGAGTTCTCAAACCAACCATCTACTTGAGGGTGGTATGAGCTGCTTGTAGTGTTCTGAGGCGCGGCACAGATACACAACAGGGAATCCTAACCTTAGGATTGAATTTGTACTAAGTTTTGGTTAAAATGGCAGAGAAGGCTATGCAATTACCTTGTGGCCCTGATTGAAATAATATCTACAAGACATGGCTAGAGAGGCACCAAAGTACTGGGAGACACAAAGACAAAAATGTGAATAGAACTTAATTTTTATTGATGAATATGAAAGGGAATATATAGTGGTTGACAATAACACAAAACACTACCAGAATGTTATTATCACTTGCCACAAGCATGAGTGTGGCAAATGAGTTGCGCAGAATCAGGAAACTGAACAATTGAATTTCCTGATTCAGAGCTAGACTCATTTCAAGGGGCAAAAGCAAAAGAGAGATTTTTTCTTGAAATAACCCACCAAAGGCAAAATTAAAGCACAGTGAATGGTAGCATTCACAACATTGCCCCCTCTAGATTTGACTTATGGGGAGTGGTACTTGCAGAGGAATTTGGCATGCACACGGGCAAACAGAAAACCACTAGAGAGGAGTTTCACAGTGTACTATGACCCTTGTTTGAAGGTTGCTTCTAAAGGTCTAACCCACAGTGTATCTAGCTTATGAGTGCATCCTCCTACTCTATGCTGGTAGTAGAGAATGTGGTCCCTAATGTTGAACTTATGAAAGGGAGATTGTCCAGCATTTTTGGGAGAGAGCTCAAGCATCTTGGTCTTATATGCAGAAGTGTAAGCAGTAGCCTGTATATCAATGATGTGGTTGACTAGATCTTTGATATGATCATCTGGGTTCATAGACTTATCAGAGGATAGTAGGGGGCTCCCAGGAGCAATGAAGTGGTAGCCTCATGCCCATACAGCATAGCAAAGGGAGAATACCCAGTAACATGATGCTTGATAAGGTGATAAGCAAAGAGAGCAGCGGGTAAGTATAGATCCCAGTTGGCCGCGTTGGAATAAGTGAGTTTCCTCATGATAGACATCAGAGTCAAATTTGCACGCTCAACTGCCCCATTAGTAGAAGGATTATAGGGGGCAGATAAAGACAGGTGAGATCCCAAGGCCTTGACAACAGAGGTGGCCAACTTGGCGTTGAAGTTAGTCCCATTATCAGACAATAACACTTGAGGGCAGCCATGGCAATAGGAAATATCTTGCAACAGGAAGGCAGCAGTTGTCTTGGCAAAAATGTCCTAAGTAGGGCAAGCTTCTACCCACTTGCTAAAACAATCAACAGAAATTAGGATAAAGCGGCAACCAGAGCGGGAGCAGGGGAGAGGCCCTACAGTGTCAATGCTGAAAGTGTGAAATGTGTGTTGAGGGGGGACTAGCTTGAACTTGTGAGAGGCAGCTCAAGGTTGCTGGAGCTGAAAATTGTGGCAACTAGCAATGATGTCTGGAATTAGCAGGCAGAGGTTTCCCCAGAAATAGTTTTTCTGGAGCCAGTCATAGGTCTTGGCAATGTCTCCATGTCCTGTCTCTTTATGAGCTTGAAGCACCAACAGAAGGAGAAGACTAGGCCGTACATAAGGCAGGTATTGGTATTGTATTTTCTTGAATATCTGATTGTCACAAATGAGTGTGTCTTTATATTTTGGACAGGGAAATTCAAACTTCTTCCCTCTTGCTCTCCCACAAGGAAGGATATTCAATCAGTTCATACAGTTGATCAGCCTCAGCAGGATGTAAATCAAGGATGGGCATTCTAGATAGCCCATCAGCATTCTGATGTTGAATCCCAGGGTAATGGAGCACAGTGAAGTTATAACCTTGCAGACATAGGGCCCATCTAGCTAGGTGCCCTTCTGGCTCCTTAAGTTGTTGTAACCATTTAAGCAAAGCGTGGTCAGTGACAACTATGAAATAGGTACCATACATGTAGTGGCAGAACTGTTTGACTGCATGCAACACGGCAAGACACTCCTTCTCTGTGATACTATAATTCTTCTCATGCTTATTTATCATGCAGGAGGTGTAAGCCACAGGATGGTCTACACCCTTGTTGTCTAGTTGGGCCAGAATAGCCCCAATAGCAAGATTGCTAGCGTCAGTGTATAGGATGAACTCCTTATCATAGTCAGACAACACTAGGATTGGCGCCTCTTTGAATTTTTGCTTAAGGGTTTCAAAGGCTTGCTGCTGACTGGCGGTCTGTTCAAAGGGGACATTACATAACAGCTGGACTAAAGGTTTGCTGGTATTGGCAAAGTCAGTGATGAACTGCCCGTAGTAGCCCATCATGCTCAGAAAGACTTGTACTTCTTGCAGGTTGATGGATGGAAGAATTTTGTTAATGGCCTCAACTTTCTTGATCATTGAGCAAATCCCCGTCTGGGTTACCTCATGGCTCAAGAATTCAAGGCATTCCTTGAAGAAAGCGCACTTAGATGTTTTCAGTTAAGGCCAGCCTCTCAAATCTTTATAAACAATTCCTTGAGGTGATTGCAGAGATCCAGTCTTGGGTGGCTGGCCCGTTGTTTTCTGGGCTTAATTTGGGCTGGGGTTTTTACAGATAGAGCCCACCAGAAGCAAGGAGCTAACTTAAAAAGGTAGGAGAAGGACTTCCCTACCCAGGACCACAGGCTGATGGCCAGGATTATAGTGACAATCACCCCTGTGAGGGTGATTGACACAATCTCAAATAGCTTGCCTGTGTGGTCAGTTGGGAGGTTGGGTGAGGAGGCGGGCATAGGCTTGGGGGTCACAGGTGGTTCCATGTGGAGGTTGTAAGCAGGAAGGTAGTTGAATTCTCCTCTAAAAAATTTGGGTGTGGAGAATATCCATGGCCTTGACAGTTGTATTTAACTTCAGATTGTATGTGGGCCAAAGAATCTAGTTCAAGTATCTTATCTGGGGTGTAGTCCTTATATTCAGGCTTCAAAGGATAAATTGTGAAGTGGACGGGGCCAAGAAAACACCTAAAGGGGGAAAATCTGCGGGAAGGAGGACTGGGAGATCTTGTACTGAATTGATAGATGACAAATACAAAATAAGGCAGTAGCTGGGGAAGCCAAAATAACATAACTTTTGTTCAAAAAAAGCAATAAGGTTTGAGCGCAGCATCTATAGGCATATATAGCATGCTGCCTTCAAACTTAGTATTTTCCATAAGGGTTTCTTCAAAACTTTGGGGAAAATGCGGGCAGGTGGCCAGGAGGCTTGGGTACAGGAGCAGCAAAATGGTACCTTGGCTGGGTGTTCTCTCATTGGTTGGAACATCCAAATTGGTCACTTGATTTTCTTGATTTTGGGCTGTGGTTACGGGGTTGGGCCTAAAGCCTGTGTTTTCCTTTGGTGATTGAATATGATTGGTTATCCAAGAGGACTTCAAGTTCATGAAGTTCACAGAGGAACTTTCTCTGCCTCCATTAGGCAATTCAAGAAGCTCCTCCTTGGGTATCATCATAGCCCAACTTGCGCTGGTATTCTGACTTTGGGACTTAGCAGGGGCTTCAGCTTGCGGAGGCTCAGTCTCAAGAAAATGTGGGCAGGTGGCTCTTTGGTCCATAGGGCCAGAAGCTTGTGGGAAATCAGGGTTTGAATCCCACTCCTGGGCCTGGGTTCCTAGGAGGGAAATTGTCAATCCTGACAGGTAAGCCAGGTGATCTGTAAAGGTAGCGCTGAAGAATGTTATATCATCCAAGTACACTTGGTCACATGAGAGCTTCAAATCACAGAGGATGGAGTCCATGGCTTGTTGGAAGGTAGCTGGAGCATTGCAGAGCCCTTGCAGCATGCATTTAGGCTCAAACAGTCCTTCAGAAGTGATGAGCACGGCCTTCTGTCTATCTTTGGGAGAGAGATCAACTTACCAGTACCAGATGCCAGATCCATAGCAGAGAAGAACTTAGAGCCTTCAAGGCGGCAGAGAGCGTCATCAATACATGGCAAGGGGTAGGAATCCTTTTTGGTTAAGGAGTTCAATTGTCAATAGTCCATCACAATACAATGACCTCCATCCTTCTTCTCCAGTATGAGCAAGGGGGAGGCCCACAGACTTCAGGAAAGAGCCAGTAGCCCAGTGTTCAAAAGTTAAATGAGCTCTTTAGATACCTGAGTGTCTTCTACATGGCTGCAGCAATATGGTTTAGTGTGGGGGGGCGTCACCAGTATCAATCTGGTGAATGACACATTTTTATAGACTATAATCAGTGCTATCTTTAGCAAAGATATTTGAAAACTGATCTACCAAATCAAGCACCTCTGTCTGTTGAACCGGGGATAGCTGCAGGAAATATTGTGCAGTAAACAAGGATATGACTTGGGGCTCATCTTCAGGTAAATTAAAATCCCGAAATGTGCCAAAGAGATGTAGCAACAGGAAATCTGGAGTATTCCACAACCTGCCATAGCCAACAATCTGCCCTCTAGACACTTTTATGGGGAGAGCAGTTAAGTTGGCAACCAGCAATTGAATGGGGTCTTTATGAGAGACATCCAAGATTCCCAGGCATAGGTAGGGCTCTTTGTGTCCTAGAAAAGGAGGATATTATAACTCTAGAAAAGTACACTCAGGTAGCTCATAAGATATTTATGAGTCTAGGATGGCTTGAGATCCAGGGGGAATGGTTACATTGTAAGTGGCCAAGAGAGGAATCCTTTCAGATGCAGGGCAAGCCATAGGAGGACACTTCATGTTAGATGAATGTGTGCGGTATTTTAGGGTAAAAACGCCAGTGAGATACTCTAAGGCACACATCTTGAGGCACTTTCCTGGGACTTTAACAGTCTCTTAAAAGATCAGAGGGACTTTGTACCCTAGGATAGAGAGGTAACCATCCTTCAAGTTGATGATCCCATTGTATTCCCTAAGGAATTGAGTACCAAATAGGAGCTTGTAACTCTCATTCTCCAAGACTACAGCAGGCGCAGCTAAAAGTAGCTTGCCAAACTGCATAGGAAGAGCAGAATAAGCCCCTATAGTGTGAGTCATGGATAGCCCAGCTGTGCCATACAACTGGTGATAATTGAGGTTGGGGGCAAGCTTGAGCTTCTTGATGTAATACCCTGAAATTGTGGGTATCAATTGTAACATGTACAGTAGCAGGTTGGCAAGTTAGAAACCCGTCAGGGAGGTGATGATGGGGTACACAGTCATCAGCCAGTGGAAGATATTTATGTGTACGTTGAATCTTCCAAAGCTCCTGGCAAAGTAGGTGAGGACGTAGTAGATGGATGTGTACATTGCAATAGAGAGTGTAGAATGGGGAGACACCAAGGGAGGTCAGGGTCCAGTCTGGGAGGAGTTCAGTTGGCCAGGGCCATAATAGGGGTAATGACCTAGTCCATCTGGGGAGGTCCCAAAGAACTCTGGCCCTTGTTGGTAGCCTCCAATCCCAAGGCAAGATGTTAGCACAGCTGTGAAGATGAGATGATTCATCTTCCTTGGATTGGAGGGTTGGCAGGGACTGATTGACAAGTTAAATTTTTGCTGTAAGTTGAAATTTTACTTTTACTGAGGGTATTAATCTCAATAATAGCACAAGCTATTACTGAGAAGAGATCCTTTATTTATAGTGTTCTCCCACTTGCAAAATTTTACAAGTGGGAGTAAAAGCAAGGGGCTGGGGATCCCAGAAGTTTGGCCAAGGGAATTAGGAATTGGTGTTTGAAGGGATGGCCAAATCCTTGTTCTTGGGCAATCTGCTGGGGTTTTAGACAATTCTGCCTGGAGCCAATGATTTCCTCTGGGCATGTGGTCAGGTGGTGGCTACAACTCTTAGGACTTCCCAAATCTATTTTTGAGTTGGGAAGTCCAGTTTGGCTGGGTTCTAGGCTTAGGTAAGTGCTGTGGTCCTCCAAATCCCATTGGCTGGGGGTCACATTATTTTTAACTTTTGAAACCAGATCTGCCCTTTCTTCTGAAGGTTCAGAATTGGGATTGGCTCTTGAATTTTGAGTTTTTCCTTCTTCCACAGGGCAGGAATTATTCCCAATATTTTCCCTTTTCATCAGGGACTTTTCTGATTGGTTGTCTGGCATGGTGGCTCCTGATTGGCTGGGGAAGGGGCCTGGGGCCCAGGTGGGTGGATGGCTGGGGCCCAGGGAGCAAGCAGGTGGCCTGGGGGCTGGCAGCGGGCCTGCTGGTGCCAGCCTGGGCAAGCAGGTGGCTGGTGGGGGGGCTTGCAGGAGGCTGGCTGGGCAGCAGGGGCTTGGTGGGTGAGCAGGGGGTTGGCAGAGGGCTTGCTGGAAGCTGGCTGGGTGCAGGGAGGCTGGCAGAGGGTGCTGGCAGGTGGAGCAGGCGTCTGCGCGATGGCGGCAGGCGCCTGCCTGGATGATAAATTATTCCGGTTTTCACAAAAATCTGTTTTTCCCAAAAATTGATTTTTCTTTTTCCCTGATAATGGGGGAAATTCTTTATCAAATTTTGCCCCCTTACTTGGGCCTTCCATTATTTGTTTCCAGCATTTCTCTTCAGTTAGAATCTGGTTTATTTCAGGAATATTCCTGACACTTGACAAGCTTTGAGGAGACAACATTAACAGGAGACCCCATGTCTAAGACGGCTTTGATTTTCACCTTTTAGATGGATATTTACACACAAGTGGTAGTATAACCAAAGGGTGAAAGTGCAGCCAGGATGTTCTGGGCTTCTGCTAGCTCTTTGTCCCACTTTTTGATCATACACCTTGTTGTAAATTGTGCCATTAATTCTATTTTGATATGGCCTTAAAAGTTTGATACATGCAAAGACCTGGTTAGTTTTGCCTTTGAATTCAACAGTTGTTCTTTTTCCTTAAATGGGTTGAAATCAATGTTCACCCATTATAAATCTTTCTACCCGCACACTCCTGATCCTGGTCCAAGTTCAGTTTGAAATGACCTCATCAGCCACACTGTCTACCTAGTGAATGATCTATGTTCTCAGTCTACTATTTAAATAGAATTGTTTCCCCAAATAAAAACAGGATTATCCACATTTGTATTGGATTTTATAATCTTCAAGCTTTTTTCTTTTCTTTTTTCCAAAAGGAAACTCTCTTATCTTGTTCAGGAAATCAAGGTATATCCCCTTAATTTTTCCCTGAAGGATAATCCAAGACTAACTTTGAACCTCAAACCTTTTGTAATAAAGGTTTGCTGCTGTGTTTTCTTGAATGTTGTCTCCAAGAGCCAAACACAAGAGGGATTACCCTAATTTCTGATAAGCCATTGCTTGGAAAGTGTATTCCAATGACAAGATATATTATTGAGCTTATGGACTACCTTATATATCTAAAAATTTGTTCTTTCAAAATTTAGTACTTTGTCTTTAAAAATCAATAGAATAAATGTATTTAGAATTATCTTTAAGGATTCTAAATAGTTCAGTATAAGTAATTTGAGTTTTTATTAAAGTAATTTGAGCTCCAGTAAATTATAAAGTTGATCATCTAGCACTAAAAGCACTATATCTAAGGCTTTCTAGAAGTTTTAATATTATATCAGTAATAAATAGAAGAACAAGTCATGTTCTTAGGTATTACCACAAGAGTATAAAGATAAACTTTGTGGTTTATATCAAGTATAACAGGTTTTTTGGTAATCTATAGCATGAAAAAAGAAGATCATCTACCTTATCATATATATATTAAATAGAGTGCATAGCATAAAAATCATCAACAAGTCTTTCTTATTAACTAACACAATCAAGAATGTCACCAAGATGAAGTACAAGGCCTCCAAGATCAAGAAGCAGCTTCAACTAATAGTAAATATCCTATTAAAATAATCTAATATAAACAGGACTAAAAAGCCTGAATAATAAGCCATGATTTACTTTGGTTTAATATTTTTTACTTTTTTGTTTAATTTTTTGATATCAAAAATTATTTTAGATATAACTGATAGTCTTCATGAGTTTTTATCATTAGAAGTGTATGAAATATCTTATTATTTACTGGTTTACTAGTAAAATATAAGATATTTTAAGCTGTGGATATATGAAGTCAAAATTAATAGATGTCACAATTTAATTATTACTATTCTATATTATTATATTTAGTTTTAATTTCAAATAATTAGCTTTTATAAAAAATAAATTATTTTAAAATTAATAAATGAAAACTATATTATAATGATAAGGAGCGCCTTTTGGGGAAGCTTCAAATATGGAATTAAGAAAGAAGAGAAGTATATTTTATTGGATAATACTTAGACTTATATAGACTTGACTGTGGCGGGGATTTAGTTGGATCAAACCTAGGGGTTGGTCATGTGCTAGATGGGTTCAAGCCACTGGATACTTGGACGGTCAGGTGATATTGCTTGGTTACCATTCTTGGTATGTCAAACAGTATATTGGAAGGGGACCAAATTGGGCAATGGCTTGATGTTAAGTAGGTTGGCGGTAGCCAGAATGCTTGTACATCCAGACCCTTGACACCCCCTTAAGGGGTTACTCTGGTGCATCAGGAGGGGGCTTTGTTTTCACAGCTGCTGCCTGATGCTCCTGGAGCTGTTTAATAGTTGGAACCAGTCTGGTTGAGTGCTCTCCTTTACTGAGGCAGAGACGGGTTCTGTGGTATTTCTTGATGATTGGGTTTTTGGCACCTTGGAATTTTACTAGGTAGGTGTTGTGTTCTGGTCTGTATTTGATGACTCTTCCTGGTCCCTGGTGTACTGAGTCCAGTTTCTTTCTGTTGCCAGCTAGAATTCAGACAGGGGAGTTGATGGGAAGTGGATCCTCTGTGGGGGGTACCTTTTGTGTCTTGAGCCTCTTTATTTCTGCTATTTTAGCTTTGAGGCGCATGTGTTGTAGATTTGGTGCTTGTTCTACTGTGTAAGGTTTCCCCAGGGGGATCTTTATGTAGGGTTGTTTGTTGCAGGTGATTATTTCCGGTTTGTACCTGTAGGTTAGCTCAAACGGTGAATAGCCTGTCCCTTGGTTGGTGCGGACTTGGGATACTAGTAATGCATGTTTCACGTATAGTGGCCATGTGTCTTTGGCTTTGCCATCCATTATTTTCTCTAGGGTCCTGATAAGGCTGCCGTTGAAGTGTTCTACTCTGCCATTGGCCTGTGGCCTGTACAGAGAGGTTGTGAAGTGTTTAATGTTCTTGGATTTTAAGTTGTCATTTTCTATGTGACCTGATAACTCGGTTGCTTCATCAGTTATGATGTAGTCTAGAGTGCTGTAGTCAGCTATGATTGCTTTGTTAATGAAACGGTTGATGGTTTCTGCTTTATGGTCCTTTGTTGCCCAGCAGATGGGCCAGTGTGTGGCAAAGTCAATAGCTACAATTAAGAAACGTTGGTTTGTTTTTGTTTCTGGGAAGGGGCCCACTACGTCCAGTCCCCAAACCTTGAATGGTTCAGGGTCTGGTACTGGGTTGACTGTTGGCTGAGGAGCCTTTGTACTGGTGTATTTCTTGCACACTATGCACTTTTTCAGAACATCAACTATATCCTGTTTAAGATTGGGCCACCATGCTATCTATTTTAGTGTGAAGTATAGGTTGTTAGCCTTTGTATGGCCTAGTAGGTGGTGATGTCTTAGTATGGTGTCAACTCTTTGTGCAAGTGGGATGTACAGAACATGTTTTTCATTAATAATTTGGTATACAGTGCCATTTGATACATGGAAATACTTTTTGTTCCTTACTAATGTATCATGGGTCAGTTGATGTGTTGCGGGGTCTTTCCCTTTGGTTTTATACTCAGTTTTGTACAGGTTTGGCCATTCAGGGCCCAGGTGGTCTAGGTGATCCTCTCTAGGATGGCATAGTCTAGAGAGAGCATCAGAAATGACCAGCTCTGCCCCCTTTTTGTATTGGATGTACAAGTTTAGCTGTTTCAGCAAGGACATCCATTTGGCTTGTTGCTGTGCAAGTGTGTTCTGAGTTTTGAAATAGATTAAGGATTTATGGTCAGTTATTAGTCAGACGTTTAAATGTCCTTCCAGATAAAAACTCCATTTCTTGTATGAGTGGTATATTGCTTGAAATTCTTTATCAGGTATTGGGTATCTCTGCTCATTATTGGTTATTTTTCTGCTTTTGTAGCATACTGGCAGGAGGTCTTGCTGCCCTGGCTGGCAGATGCAAGGACTGCACCAATGGCGGTGTTGCTGGCATCTGTACAAGCTTGTAGCACCTGTTATTGTTAGGGTATTGCAAGATTGGTGCTTCAATCAAAGCTTGTTTCAATAATTGAAAATTCTTGTCACATTCTAGAGTCCAGATGAATTTCTTTTTGGCATTACTCTTGGTTAAGTCATTGATTGGTGTGGTGAATTTTCTGCAGTCTTTAATGTATTTCCTTAGGTAAGCTATCATTCCAAGAAATCATCTACCTTGTTTAACAGAGGTGGAATGTTGCATGTTGTTTATGTCTTTAATTTTGTCTTGATCTGCTTTGATGCCACCGTCAGAGACAATGTGGCCCAAGAACAGAAGTTCATTTTCCATAAATTGGCACTTACTTGGTTTTGCATAAAGTTTGTGCTTTGCAAGTTGATCAAGTGTCTTGCAGACATGCGTGAGGTGTTTCTCTTATTTGGGACAGGAGCGGTTTGCGCTTTGGCTGCAATTGCCATTGTTGTAATTAGAGTTGCTGTTGTTATTGTTAGTATTTGGCGTTTATTGCCATTGGAGTTTTCTCTGTCATTGCTGTTTGAGGAATAATTGCCTTTGCGTGCAGCATATTCCATGTTTGCGCGTTTTCTGCGTGCTTGGCTTCTGCAATGAGCGCAGGCATGGAGGTGTTGGCCTCTGGGAGGATAAGGGCGGTAACAGAGTGTTTCATTATGTTGATGAATGATGCTCTGGTATGTACATTGTCAGCTTGTGCTGGGTTTTGGATTTTGCAACATCTTTCCTCAAATTCATTGGCGTAAGCTGCAATGGTGGTCTTTTGAGGAAGATCACTGAGCTGTATTGCAATGTCTTGGAGAGATTTGGTGACGCAGAAATTGTGGGTGATATCTGCTTTGAACTCTTCCCAGTTGCCAAGCTGGTTGTCAGTTTGTGAGCCAACCCAGGTGGCAAACCAGTTAGCTGCGGCCTTGTAAAGGCGCTTGCTGGCTTCCTGGACCCATTTCTCATGGGGGATGCAGCTGGCGCAGAGTTTATTGACTGAGTGATCTAGTCAGTTGATGATGTTTTCTTTGTTTTTACCAAAGAACTTGTTGATACCAATGTATTTGGTGTTGGCCACTTCACCAGTGATAGGTGGTTGTGCGTTTATTTGTGGTTGAAGAGAGCAACTGTATTGAATAATCTTAGTGCATGCTTTGGGCATGACCAGACCTTCAAATACAGTACATCCACTAGGTATATCTTTGTCAATGTTGTGGGCGCAGAAATATGTTTTTCAGGTCTCCTGGGATGTAGCCTGGTTGAGTACGTGAGCAAAGGTGGGCGGGTTTTGGTCAGTTATTTTCTCTCTCATGGGCGTGGTTGAAAAACCATAGCTGCTACCAGTGATAAGGAGCGCCTTTTGGGGAAGCTTCAAATATGGAATTAAGAAAGAAGAGAAGTATAGTTTATTGGATAATACTTTAGACTTATATAGACTTGACTGTGGTTGGGATTTAGTTGGATTAAACCTAGGGGTTGGCCATGTGCAAGATGGGTTTGAGCCACTGGATACTTGGACAGTCATGTGATATTGCTTGGTTACCATTCTTGGTATGTCAAACGGTATATTGGAAGGGGACCAAATTGGGCAATGGCTGGATGTTAAGTAGGTTGGCGGTAGCCAGAATGCTTGTACATCCAGACCCTCAACATATATAGGAATTATTTTTTATTTCTCTTTATTCTTATTAGTTAAGATATGCTTTATTAGTGCAATACACCATATAGAAAGACACCATCTAGAAACTTTATCTAAAATTTCTAAACCACACTAGATAACTTGAAATGTTAATGAAAGCCCAAAACATTTCAAGAAAAATAAAAACATATGGATAGACTCAAAATCATTCAAGAATTGCAAATATGCAATAAAAATATGGGGTCAGCTAGTATCAACTATATTATACAAATCTCTAAAATCAATACACCCCAAAACTACGGTATTTCCATTTTGAAATGTATTTCTATATTAAACATATATATACTAAAAGAAAGTAAAAATCAAATATTTGAAAAGAAAATACTATATTGATGAAGAAAGTGGATTGTGATTTAGCCCCAAGAGCCTTGTCAATACATTTGAGATGGGTAAGGGGCCTTCTATGCTGTAATAGGTCAAAACCTCATTAGTAAAACTTGAAAACTTGTCCTGCTAGTCTGCATGCTTGGATACAACAGCTTTGCTTTTGATAGCCTGGGGGTAAAGCTGGTGCCCATGGTCATTCTGGATCTTCAGCTTGTTGATAATTACAATAAATCTGGGCTTCTTTACCTTATTATGCAGGAAAATCAGTTTTTTCTAACCTTCAAGTGTTGAGGTGGTCTTATTTAAGCTGTCCTCAACCTGATTATATCAGTTCCATTTAATGGAGTCATCACTACTGAATATATAAAATCATTAATAAAACATTAAATGTTGGAATCCAAATATTACATATCCTTCTATGATAAGGAATAAAAATATTATATTAAAAGTGAGTTTTTAATGGCTGTGTTACAGGGAGATAGTAATATCAAAATTGTATTAATTTGAGTTGATTTATTATGTGGGGTCTTAAATTTGTACAACACATCATATCAAAAACACCATTGCAAATTTAATTCAAGATGTTTGTTTGTGTTAGTGATTTTGAATCACAAAAAAATAAAAAAATAGTTAAAGTTCACTTTTAATTTTATAATTCAGAATCACAAATTTACTCCATCTCAATTTTGTCATTTTGAGTCAAATCAATTAAATCTTATTTTGCTAACTTTATTTACATATTGAATCACTTAGTGTGGGGTGTGTTTACGCCATATTGATTTATTTAATTTATCTCAAACTAAAATAAGTCTATTACCACACTAAATCAAAGCCTAATATATACAATCAGAAGATGTTTCTATATTATTAATCCAAGACACTTATAATAATATCAACCTTCTACAACACAACTGTTGTGAAGTGATTGGTTAAACTAGCCTTCACTGTAACAGACATTGATCCATTAAGCTTGGTGAGTGAGAGAGCAATAGTACTCTTGCACTGGATGAAAGGTGTTCTGAATAATCAACTAAGTTGCTCTTTGAAGCCATATTAACTAATGATTGTCCAATCATTAGGTTAATAGTGGACCAAGCCATCAGAGGGATCTGGCTGTAAAGCAGAGAATCCTGGCGCTCAGCGGCTCTTATTAATATCCAAACATCTATATAACTATCTTTCTTGATTAATAAATAAAGGATCAATATTATAACTACTACGTTTATTATACACACTAAGTTGAAGAGACCATCTTAACTTAATCTTTGATAATTAAAGAGTCATGATTTGAGTTAGGCGTAATAAGCAACTACCACACTATACCCACAAATACAACATTTGGTGCTCACTCTGTCATACTGCATAACAATAGCTCTTGTTGCCCTGCCAGAAACTTGTATTTAGCCAAGGAAGAGTTTGAAGACAAACTTCTCCAAGCATTTCTTTGTCATTTGTGGGACCATCCTGATGGCCTCTTTATATAATTGAATTGTCTTGCAGGCACAAGAGATGGTCTTCCAAGCAACACTTTTGCTTTCATCCAGTACATAGCAGTACTACACCATCTTCAACAGATTGAGGACCAATTGGACCTCCATCTGGACGTCCCCACCTCACTTGAAGTGGACAGTAGCACCAAACCCACCCAGCAGCAGCTAGAGCTGGCTATAACCAGAATGTATTGGGGATCCTACCAGAATAGGGAGGCCCATGAGAAACTTGTAGTATTGCCTTTCTATAGAGCAACTGCAAAGGAGAAATTCTACAACTTTAATGGGACTACTCCAAATCAGCTCCATCTTCAAATGAAGGCCATAGATCAGGAAAATGAATACCTCTATAGTTTTTCTCACCTGGCAATATGCCATAATTGTATCCACCTGTGATACCAATCATCACTAATCTCTCATCAGGGAAATATGATTAATAGTCATCAGGCTTTCCTTTGTTGCCTCTACAGTGAACTCTTGAGTTTGCTGACTAATATTAGCCATCAAATCAAAAGCGTAGTTAACCAGCAGAACCACACTGCTGCCTAGGCAGCCCAATTGGAGGAATGTCCAACCAACTATGTTGCCGCAATGATTGAGGCTAAGCTCAAGCATAAGGGGGTAGACAATAACTGGCTATGCACAGTCATACACCACATTAAAGGAGTCAAAGCTGCCTTCCTTCACTTCTGTAAAGAGGACAAGTTGCTCAGTTGTTCTGTAGGTAGAATTGAAGACAGACCTACCCCAGTACAGGATAGGGACAGTACAGCCATCATTCAGAGAGACATGGAGGAGCTTTCTAGACATATGAGCAAGATTGACAAAAGCCTTTGCCAATCTCTTGCAGATTGTTGCCATTTCAATGTTGAGTTAGCTAAAATCACAAAGCTAATTGACAACAACCATGTACATACTGAGGAGAATCATGACAACCTGGAAAAACTGAGAAAAAATCAACATGCTGCCCAGGAAAATGCAGGCATGCAGTTTGATAGTCAAGACTTCATAATTGAGAATCTTGCAGAAGAATTACAGGCTTCTAACCAAACCATTTGAGACCTCTCACAAGAAGTTCATTCACAGCGTAGTAACATTCAGTTGCTTCAAGAGCAGATGAAGTAACTCCTTGCGGTGAATCTCTGGCAGTCAAGGCTGGAACCAGAAGTACAAGGAACTGCAATAAGAAGCCCCAGTGCTCTCTCTCCTTAGTCAGGCTATGACTGACAGCCGTAGATCTTTCCATAGCTATGAGAGCAATGAGGACAACATAGGCCACACAACAAGGAGAGTCTATGTCTCTGAGCCTGTTTTAGGCAGCAGTAAAACGCCCTTTCCTGGAGTGACTGCATCTATATCAAGAGCCAATAATAACACAAGAGACGCTGTTTTTGAAGCACAATTTTAGGCATCAAACTTGAGATATTTCTCCCCTCCGCCTAGGAGAAGTTACAATTACAGTACATCTAATGTGATACAAAACTTCAAACCTACAAATCCTCCAAAATTTGACAAAAAATCCAACATAAATATGTTTTTGAGACTCTACAACAACTCCATGTACAGTGCAGATGATGCCATAAAAAATGCAGCCATTTTTAATTGCCTTGGTTCAAAAACTCAGGCTATTATCATGCCCAGACTACCTGAGCAGGGTTGGACCTATGAGAATGTGTCTAGGTCTCTTATTGTTGAGTTTAGTAGTAAGGAAGCTCTATTTTGCCTCAAAATAGAGTTTACTGAAGGGAAGATCAAAAAGGGGGAAAGCCTAATGGATTTCTCTGAGCGGGTTTATCTGGAAGCACAGACTCTAGTTTCTATGGAAGTAGCTACTTTTGTTGATGTAAAGGTAGCACTTCTTAACTATGTATGTCCCAACAGATAACTCTCCATTGCCCTCAAATCAGGAATCTATGGTGCAAGAACAGTCCCTGAACTCATGCGCCATCTGGGTTCTTTTAAAGAACAATTCAAGATCCCATTCCCTGACTACAAAAAGACTACCACTTTCAACTCAACTGAATTAAAAGGTAAAACAATGGAAAATAATATGTCAAAGAAACCAGCAACTGGATCAATCCCTGTGGGTAATGGCCTTAATAATAACCAAACATGCTACAAGTGTGATCAGCTTGGCCACCTATCACGGGATTGCAAACAACCAAAGGCCAATGTACGTCATTTAAACCCAGATGACAGCAAAGAAGACTCAAGCCTACATAAGACAATGAGGAAGAAGATGAAGAGGAGTCAAAAAACTGCTAAGCAGTCAGGTTGCGGAGAAAACCCTGACTGCTAGTAGTAACAACCCCTCTCCAATACTTGATCCAGACCCCACTGCTAAGGAACTACCTGACAAAGAAGACAGCCTGATGGACCTGGATGCTAGCCCTGAGCGCTACCTGCCTGACAAAGAGGAGGTGAAAAAGAACCTGCTTCACCAAGTTCTGGCTGTAAACACTGCCATAAGAAGATAGGATATAAGGACTGAAGCCTTGTCTTTGCATGAAGCAATAGAAACTGTGTCAATTCCTTACGCTGAACAGCTTTCACATCCTTATAGTGAAGTTACTCATGAAAGCAATAGTGTTAAATTTTTTTCAAAAATACTACGCTCAGTAAAAATCTTGACTACTCTGAAGACTTTAAAGACTCTGAAACCTGAGCTGGCCTCAGCTCTATAAGCATTCATTGTGCAGTTGAAAGGTCTAGATGTACACAAAGTAACAGAAATCTTGTCTTAAGACTATAGAGACCAACATAATTACACCTATATCAAACTTGTTGTCCACAAGCTCAGAATACAGGCATTTTTAGACTCAGGAGCTCCAGGAAACATAGTTTTCACCAGACTGGTGAAGAAACTCAAACTTGTCCTGATTTTTACTACAAAGAAGAGTTTGGCACTGCTGGCCCCAATAAAACCAAGGCTTTGGGTGCTTATTCTTCTCTTTCTCTTTGGTTTGGGAAGCTAGAAGTGACTGCTCTGGCTATAGTTCTACAAAATAATAGCTATGATATAATCATTGGAACAAGTTTTATGGCTACTTACAGTATAATTATAAATCATAAGGATAGCAATTTTAGAATCTTAGGCCATTCTGTTCCCATGTTTATCATAAATATGGACCCAAAGATCTAACAACTAAGAAAATTCATCACATAAATATGAAATACACTGACAGTGACTTCCCTGTAGCCTATACACTACGCCAGAGAAAACTGAAGACTCTCCCCTTAGCTCCTAAGGAGTATAAAGGGATACCTCTATATGCGGCCAAAGATTTTGTGATCCTCAAGGGTTTGCAAGTTATTCACAACACTGGACTTAGTTTGGGTTTCCTAAAAGGATTACATGGTGAAGTCCACAGCCTCCATAATGGATCCTGCTTTGAACCTTGGATTTCTCCTGGAACTGTAATGCCTTCAAATGAGGAAATCTTTGTTCTTTTGGGTAATCCTTCCAATATCTCCATAAAGGTCAAGAAGAACCAACTTTTGGGCCACCTTCAACTTGAAGAAAACTCATCTTTGAAATATGTCATTCCCTTTGGGAAATTAAGTGAATTTGAGCTTCCTTGCAACATCCCTGCAGTTCTATTGTTAATTTCAAGGAAATCACTCCAGGGATTATCCAAGCCACAGAAAGACCAGGCTTTTGTCTATTTGATAAATACAGAGCCATCTTTGCAGAGCAAAACCATAACTTTGGAAAGGCTCTAGGAGTGGAACATGTGCTGGACATGCAAGGCACAGCTCCCATATGTTCCTTTCTAATCTGGAGAAGCCAGGCTCAACAAGCAATTGTTAACAAGGAAATACAGAAGCTCCTTATAGCTGGACTTCTTGTTCCTAGTAAAAGTCCTTGGCCTCTTCTCTTCTAATAGTTAAGAAGAAAGACAGATCCAACTGTGTGGTAATGGATTATTGCAAATTGAATTCTGTTACAAAAAAGGATTCATATCCACTTCCACAAATTGACAACACACTTGACAAGATAAGCAGCGCCCAATACTTTAGCGCTATTAATCTAATTAGCAGCTATTTGCAAATTGATCTTCCAAAGGCAGATCAAGAGAAATGTGTAATCATCACAGAGCAGAGCCTTTTCCAGCCTACACCTATGCTTCAAGACTTGGCTAATGACCCTGCCACCTTCCAATGCGCAATAGACTCAGTGATGGGGGATCTAAAGATTTCTTATGTTCTAGTTTATTTAGATGGCATAAATGTCTTCTAAAGAACTTTTGGTCAACACTTGGAACACCTGGAGGCTGTATTTCAACGGTTGATTGTAGCTAATCTAAAACTTAAACCTAGGAAATGTAATTTCTTTAAAGAGCATTTGGAATTCCTAGGTTATATTATAAGTAAGGATGGACTTAGACCAGTTCCTGCAAAAGTGGAGGCAATTATCCAGATGCAGTAACCAAGAAGCAAAAGGGACGTTCAAGTATTCTAGGGGATGATAGGATACTACAGACATTTCATTCCTAATTTTTCTGGCTTGGGAGGACCTCTATTCCATCTCTTGAAGAACTAGGTTGAATTCTCATGGAATTTGGGTTGTCAACAAGCTTTCAATGACTTAAAGGCCACTCTTGTCACCAAGCCTGTTCTGGTGTACCCTGATTTTGATTGATCCTTTGTTGTTCATAAAGACGCTAGTTTCACTGCAATAGGTGGAGTTTTGTCCCAAATGGATGATGAAGACCAGGAACATCATGTAGACTAATGTTCAAAAACCCTGAATTGCCACAAGAGCAACTACATGATCACAGAACAGGAATGCCTGGAAGTTATATACAGCTATCAACAGTTTAGAGTATATCTGCATGGTGTTCATTTTACTGTGGTGACAGACCACACGTCTCTTAAATGGCTCAAGACCCTGAAGGCTGTTTGGCACGTTGGGCCATCAAACTCCAAGCATTTGATTACAAGATTGTGTATTGTGCTAGAGCTTCCCATCAGAATGCAGATTGTCTATCTAGACTCCCAACTGTGGCATTAGTTTCACCAACGGCAGACAAGCTATTCCTGGACCAGTCTTTGTGGGGGAGGAGCCAACTGAGATTCAGAAAATTCTGAAAAATCTTGTTGTGGATAATAAGGTCAAAAATAAGCAGCTGTTCAAACTCCACAAGGACAAATAGTTACCATACATTAAACCTTCACTATTTACAGACACAATTGTATCAGCCCATAAAACTGTAGTTCATAGAGGCATTCAGAAGACACTGAATCTTCTGCAGCAACAATATTACTGGGAAGGAATGTATTCAGATGTAGCAGAAACACTGGCTGCCTGCAATGATTGCAATATAGAGCAACCAAAAGTCTCACACTACCAGCACCGTTTAATCTACCTGGTTTTGTGTTCCATACTGTTGCTATAGACATAGTTGAGACTCTTACACTGACCACTAGCAAAAACAAGTTTGTGATTGTAGTAGTGGATAAGCTCACCAAATGAGTTGAAGCAAAGGCAATCCAAAATCAGTTGGCACTGATCACAGCCAAGTTCATTTTAGAGAATATTCTCTATAAGCACAGCTGCCTGCAAACACTACTGACAGATAATGGAACAAACTTTACAAGCTACATGATACCTAGGCTAAACAAGCTTATGGGTATTCATGGTACTTTTTCAACATCCTATTATCCACAAAATAATGGTATGATGGAACAAACAAATGGAAGCCTGGTTCAGATCCTGCAGAAGTTAAGCCATCAGCATGAATTGGAATGTAATACCTATCTTCCAGCTGCAGTCTTTGCTTACAATATTGGCTTCCACAGAGCAGCGGGAAAAAGCCCTTTTCAGTTTCTATACAGCCAGCAAGCTAGCCTAAAACCTCATTTATATAGCTTGGTAAATTCCAGTGAAGCTATATCTCCAGATACATACCTCCAAAGATTATCCCAGATGCTGATTAAGCTACAATCAGAAGCATACTTGACCAACTTGGCCACCAAAATCAAGGACATTTATTGAGAAGAACAACACCATCCAGCTCTTTCAGTTTATGAGATAGGCAACAAGGTGTATCTCTACAGCAATAAAGGATATAATTGTAAAAGTAAGCTTGCGTTGTTATGGCAATGACCAGTGAAGGTAATCCAGAAAGTAGGTGTAGACAGTTACACCTTGAAAGACCTGGAGACTGGACAATTGATTACCCAAGTACATGAATAGTACATGTGCAAGGCACCTTGTGATCAAGACTAAGCCCCATTAAGGGTAGCAACTTGGAAAAAGTAAAACCTAATATAAAAAATCCATGAGTTGTTACCCCAGTTGCATCAAGAACAAGATAAAGCTTATCAAAAGAAAAAAAATAGGATGGTTTAAGCAAAAAAGTACTTTATTAAGATGATATTGCCTCTAAACCCAGACACAATTGGATAAGAACTTTTTACACTGCTGTGTAAATAAGCCAGACATTGGGCAACCAGCGGAATGCAAATGGAAGGAAAGGAGATTTGTTGACGGGAAGGAAGTTTATACAATTCATGCCAACGTAATAGGGAAAAGCAAGTCTGAGTAGAACACACTCCCACAGAAGGCTCTTGCATTGCACATATTTATCTGGTGTCTTACCTCTAACAGGATACATGACCCCAAGGAGCCACTCAACATAATCAGGCATATAGTGTAGTCTCTGGTGATAGACAGCTTTAGAGCTGCTAAATACCAGATTTCCAACCAGCATCATTGACAGATGACTTCCTGCCCTGTTGTAACTAAGAAGCTCCAAGGTAGCGCCCTATCCCTCTGTAACCAGTACTTGTGGCTATCTGAACCATGCCATAAGGGCACAGGACCTTTAGCAGAATGAGGATTGGACCACGCAGTGAACACTGGTTTGAGGAGCTTGAGAGCACAAGACGTCTGATTGTCTGTCAAGGAAATTCCATCATAGGAGAAGTCTTGAAGACACAGCTGAGCATACTGTAATAGCTTTACTCTAGGGATACACCAGTGCACATTATTTCCTAATTCCATTTTTCTAGTAGAGATCACATAGGGACTTTCCAAGGCCAGCATCAGTGTTGACCACATGTCTACTGGCCCACAGAAGCACAAGGTAGGGATTTTCTCCCAACAAAGAAAGACAACTATTTTGATGAACAGACCCTGAATGTCTTCTTGTATTGCCACAGGAGCTGAGCTCACTTTGCCCTTGTTTAATTCTTGACAAAGATTGGATAAGCTGGGTACAGGTTCATCAGATCTAGTAGTGAACACGTGTGTAGGAGTCTTGTTCTTGCCAGTATAGTTCCTCTTCTTGGTGATAGTTGATAGCTGCAAGGAAATAGGCATGCCAGAGTCTATTGCTACAGAAATACTAGATAGAGTATTTGGTTCATAAGAAACTGTGATAGAGGAGCTATGGAATGATGCATCTATTTCACCACATAATATTTTGATGAATTCAGCTTCTGATGCCAGTACAGGCAAGTTGTGAAGGACATTATTAACAGGGATATTAGATTTTCTTCTTTGGGCTTTACCAATTATCTACTTGAGCACATCAGTATAACAGACAACTAGCTTTCTGTTCCTTTTTGGGCAATTCACAATGCTGAAAGAGGTTGTGTATCTTTTACAGTAACGTCTAATTTAGCAGGGAGAAATGTTGTGAAGTGATTGGTTAAACTAGCCTTCACTAAAACAGGCATTAATCCATTAAGCTTGGTGAATGAGAGAGCAATAGTACTCTCACATTGGATGAAAGGTGTTCCTATCAATCAAATAAGTTGCTCTTTAAAGCCATATTAACTAATGATTACCCAAACATTAGGATAATAGTGGGCCAAGCTGTCAGAGGGATCTGGCTCTAAAGCAGAGGATCCTGGAGCTCAGCGGCTCCTATTAATATCCAAACATCTATATAACTCTCTCTTTATTAATAAATAAAGGATCAATATTATAACTAATACATTTATTATACACATTAAGTTAAAGAGACCATCTTAACTTAGTTTTTGATAATTAAAGAGTTGTGATTTGAGTTAAGTGTAATAGGCAACTACCACATCATACCCACAAATACGACAGCCACTAAGGTAGTCCTACTAGTGAGTATCATTACCTGGTAAAAAAACCCACTTTTGCTAAATGTAATTTATAAATTATCTATACATAAATATTTTGATAAGAGTTTCCTTAATAAAATATTTTATTAGTTATTTTAATATGAAAAGTGTTGATTATGTCATTTTTGATTTACATTGCCTCAAATTTCACTAGGTTTCATATCCCCCAATTGGTTTGAAGTGCGCAATAGATGAGAGAAAATAAGGGGAAATTGCATGTGACACCAAACTACACTACATAAATTACCCTATTGCAATTCTTGCTTTCCACTTTTAAAAAACCCTTTTTCACATCAAAAACCACTAGAGTAAAAAATGTAAGAAAATGGATGAAACTTTACAAATATGTATTTTTTGATCTTTTCTAAACAGCTGGGTACTTTTTAGAAGCAATTTTATAAGCTAGTTTTAAAGATATTCAAGCTTTACTCTTTGGCCCAGTTGAGATAGCTCTACATGAATTTATTAATTTAATATAAAAAATATGTAAAATCACTAAGTTTTTGAGCTACATCATTTCAATTACGCCATCTGACTGCAAGTTTTCAGTCAAAACTCAAAAAGACTACATAATTGTGCTACTAGTAAAAAAATATTTTTACAAAATAAAAAGCTTTAAATTCTTAGGTTATATATTTTCAAGTTTTTTCTCTACAATTCTATGTAAAAATAGTTACTACTTTTATATTAAAAACATTCTCATTTTTCTCTTTAAAAACAACCCTCAAATTTCCCATATTTTGATACCAATTCACTTTTAGATGCTTCCCAAGCCTACCACCAAATCTGCGCCCAAGGCCATCAAGGCCTCCAAGTCCAAGATCACTTCTCTCAAGGCCAAGAAGGCCAAAACTACCCCTAAAAAGCAGCCTTCTAAGAGTAAAACTCCTCCCAAAACCCCCACTTCATCACCTAAACCAGAGGGAAACAGTCCTACCCCTCCTCACTCTCTATTTTTTTACTCCCCCTCTGATCCACAAGAGAAGCTGTTCAACTTTAATTGCCACTCTGACCCCACTTCAGAGCCTGAGAAAGAACCTGAGCAGGAACCTGAGACTGGTGCTTCTGCAGATAACCAAATTGAATTGTTGAATATCAAAACTGTTCATAACATTTTCAACCAAAATGGTGCATTTTTAGGGACTACTAATTTTTCTACAAGCTACCATATTATGTCAAAAAAGGAGGCACTGGCTTTGTTTATAAGGGTTACAGCTTCAACTTTAATGACAAAAAGAAGCCAATCCACCAATATCACTACAAACATGATACCCTTGCCTGCCTAGCAAGGCTAACCATTTATGGGTTTACAAGATTCAAGGTGTTAACTGTAGGCCACAACTGCAGTGAGCCTTTTGAACCTATGTATCAACTCATATGCTGGTTTTTTTATCAAGTTATCCTCACAACAAGGGAGAAAACCTTCACTAAGGTGGTGAATGATGTTCTTATTAATCTCAATGACTCTCAACTTGCCTCTGTTAGTGACACCTCTAAAATACAGAGATAACTCACTGATCAGAGGTATGATCTAAGCACTGAAGGCATCAGTGCTATCTTCATTGATCAATTGATCTTGACAGAGGAACAAAAACTATCTTTTCTCTGACAACGACTCTAACACAAAGGAATGTATTATCTACTTTTCAACCTCCAAGGATTTTTGAAACCTCCTGAAGTGCAAAACATGGCTTGCAGATGGCACTTTCTTCACCTACCTAAAGCTCTTTAGCCAGGTTTGAAACATTCACAGGCAGGTTGAAAATCTAATCCTTTTCCTGATCTTTTACCTTCTCCCAAATAAGAAGCAGAATATTTATGTCTGTGCTCTTACTATTATAAAAACCAAACTGAATATAATTCTCCCAACTATTGAAGAGGAGCCCAAAGAGACCAGAGGGTGCAGAAAAAAGGCCCAATCCCAGAAAAAGGAAGCCACCCCAACCAAAAAGCAGCCGGAAAGCCTTTTCTACCATAAATATGGTGTAGTTGACTTCAAACAGGTTCAGGAAAATGCTTTCATCTAAGTATTTGAGAGCTTTCCTCAGGGATGCTACTTCCACTTCCAGCAGGCACTCTGCCGCCGCCTTCAAAAGTGCTCTGAACTTTATGAGCTGGTCAACTCTGAAGGCACTAAAGAAGCCAAGGACGTTTTTAATTGCTTTGTTGCCCTTTTTATGATTAGAAAGGAGGAAACTAATGCCTTTTATGACGCCCTCCTCCACCATCCTTATATCCTTGCCAACCAGGCAGCATTTGCGTTTTTTATTGAGTATTTTGAAACTTAATGGGTTGATATCTTTCAAGGAGCATGCCACATCAGAAAAGGCAGTGACTCAATCACCTGAAACTGCTTTAAGAAGGTCAAAGATGGGTTGATCAAGACCACCTCTTCTCTTGAAAGGTGATATAGCCAGTTTGCCACAAGAGTCTGGGTTCATAAGCCTAAATTTAATAAGATCTTTATCCACTTAAAAACCTATCAGGCCGTTTCTACACACCTTTTTAAGACTGGGATAAAGAATAAAAACATTCCTCCCAAGCAGACCAAGACAGTGAAAAAGTACTCTGAGATTAGCAAGGTGGTTCTTGCATACTATCCTAAGCATAGAAAGCTTGAGCATCTTCAGGCTATCTCTGTTGCTCTTTCAATCAATGTTTGAGTCCTTTTTCAATAAACTATTTTTTATCTTCTCTCTATTTTTATTTTTATTTTATTATATTTTTGACTTTTTTTGGTATTTAATAATATTATATGCATCTTTAAAAGTATAGATCATAGTTATTTGAGTTGAAAATGGCTTTTTGAGTGTATTTTGACTTTTGGACTTTATGAAACCTTGTTGCTTCTAATTAACCCCTTTTTTATTGCAGATTTGAAATACTGAGGCTTTTTAAGCCTATAATAGTGTTTAAATTTTTTGTTGTTTTTTAAATATGTTTTTAGTGTTCAAAAAACTTAATTTTAATAAGTATTTTTCATTGTTGTGATACCCTAAATCAAAATGACATATTTACTATGATTTTGAGATAGCAAAAATTGAGATAGTGTATTTTAAGATGGCATTTTTTGAAATGCTGTTTTTGAGATGGTGTGTTGTACCAATTTAAAAGCATTGAAGACTAAAAAGTTAATTCTCACTTAACTTGATAGTCGAATTACAAAAGTCAACTTGAAGATAGTCAACTTTATCATAGTTTGCTTTATAATTTTAAAAGAATGGGGTTCAAGTGATAGAAAAAACATTGTTCACTATAAGGAGACAGCTATTTACCTTTTAAAAAATCTAATTAAATTTGTAATTGTTTTGATATTTACAGAATGAGTATAATAACCCATACTTCAAAAAAAGATGGTATAAAGAGACATTTAATAAGTTTATACTTTAATAATAAATTAAATCCTAATAATGATACAGCAATGTATATGTAGATTTTAATCCTTTATTCATCAAGCCTGTGGTTTGACTCTTGGTTAAAACTTTCTCTAAAACTTGCGTGTATTTTGAATTAAGGGTCCAATATTTGCCTCCAAAAATGCTGCAAGAGGCTTATTAAAAGTATTAAAGATGTTCAGAGAATTCAACTTTATGTGATTCATTTTTTTATTTAAAATCATCAAAAATATAATAACCAAAAATTGGCTTAAATAAATTGAAGATAAATAGATTGTAATAAATGAGTTACTTACAAAATTGTTGGTTTGCATTTATTATTTCAAACCATAAGAAGGCTTATTCAAACTTGATCCTGATTTCTAATAGTAATGAAAAATAAAAAATTGAAAGATCTAACCACTCAACTATTAGATATGCTCTTATTAAGAGTATAAGTGACTGTAAATTTACATTGTTTGAAAACAGCAAAGATTAGGTGGAAGAAATCCAGCTTATAAAAAATCTTTTGGGCCTGTGGTGGGGCCTATTTATCCATGTAATAATACATACTATATACATGACTTAATTTTATTAGAGGTTATTAGGCAAAATCACATGGATAGTTATTATATAAAAAATTAAAATATAAAAAATATCTTTTAAAAATAAGCATCATCAAAAATTTAACTTATAATAATTTATAAAATAAAAATTCATGTAAAAAATAATGATAAAAATTAAATTTATTGAAGCTAGAATTAGCCTATTCCTTCATATTCATCTTGGTATTGGGGTAATCTCTAATGGAGATAGGATTACAAGCACTAACACCTTGATTGAAGAGAGTATCAATTTCCTCAAGAGAATATCCACGAGTCTCAGGATAAAAGAAGTATATAGCAATGGTCATTATGGCACAGAAGCAAGAAAAGATGATGTATAGGCCCCATGTAATACTATCCATAAGAAATGGAGAGCATGAAGATACAAGGTAGTTGAATCCCCAGTTAGAAGCAGTGGTAAGAGAGGTACCCTTTGAGCGGACACGCATAGGAAAGATCTCACCAGGATAGATCCAGGCAATGGGCCCCCAGGAAAAGGCAAATCCAGCAACAAAGATGTAGATAAAGACAATTACTGAGTAGCTAGCTACTTGATTCATCTTGACCTCAACTTCTCCATTAACCTTAGTAATACTTCCAAATGTAGCCATGACAACACCCACTGTGCCCATTCCAATCCCCATAATAATAGCACCTGCCATCAATGTCTTGCGGCGGCCCCATTGATCAACATAAAGAATAGCTGGGATTGTAGATACAACATTGACAATACCATTGATAGCAGCAGCTAAGAGAACTGCCTGGTGTCCAAAACCAGCCTGTTTGAAGATAAGAGGGGCATAAAACATCACACTGTTAATACCAGTGAGCTGCTGAAAGGCTTGGATAAATATCCCAAGGAGTGTACGGCGTAGAATTGACCCAGTGAAGAGATCAGAATAGGATGATTGCTCTATCTCATGCTCATTATTGATAATCTCTTTGACTTCATTGAACTCTTCAAGAACTCTGGGATGATGAATATCACCATTGGTCCGCAGCCGGGCAAGGGCGCTCAAACCCTCACTCTCACGCCCTACTGAAATAAGCCAGCGGTGAGAATATGGCATGAAAAAACATCCAACAAAGAGAATTATAGCAGGTATAGTCTGAAGGCCAAGGGGAAGGCGCCAGGTATTTTCACCAGACATAAATTTGTTGCATAGATAGTTTGTCCAGAATGATAGTGCAATACCAATAGTGATAGCCCACTGCTGAAGAGATACTAGGCGGCCTCGGATAGCAGGATCAGCTAGCTCTGACTGATATAGTGGAACTGCCATTGATAGAAGCCCAATAGATAATCCTGCAACAAAGCGACCAATATACATGAAAGTAATATTATAGCTAAAGGTCTGGATAGTTGCACCAATAGTGAATACAGCAGAAGAGATCATGATGCTCATCTTGCGTCCAATTTTGTCTGCCAGCCAGCCAGCAAAGAGAGCTCCAATAAAGCAGCCTGCCACAAGAGTTGATACCACCATAGACTTGATTGCAATTGTCATACCAAAGAGCTTGATGAATTGAGCATCTTCAATCACTCCTGAGATTACACCAATGTCATAGCCAAACAGGAGTCCACCAATAGCTGCAAAGCCAGAAACAAGGTACATGTAAATGTTGGTCATTTTAATGCTGTAACTACTAAGCTGTGCCTTTTTATAGCATGTGTTGTAAACTTAAACTCAGCCAATAAAAGATAAAATAGCTTAGTAATTGTATAAATTAGTTAAATTCTATTGTAATACTGAACCTACCCACATATTATACTTCTTGGAATGTTGATAAGCTATTATTTATTTCCTATTGATCAAGTTTCTTGGATCTAGAATGATATGGGAAAGAGTTCTATCTATTTTTGATAAAATATAGTGGATCTCATACACTGATCTTAACTTCACATGATTTATCTTTCCATTTTATCTCTGGATTATCCTAAAGGCTTCACCAGGGGATGAATCTGGCTTCAGAATAGCTCCTGAACTTGACTTAAAGTGATTCATATTAGAATACAGAACTTTCTTTAACCACCCTGAGTTTAATAATTGTACCATAATTTAAAGCCATCACATTTTAAGCACTGAATAAAATATTTATTTATTAATTTTTATTAACTTTAGTTGAGCAAATTACTATTAGGCTCAATCTTTTAATTAAATAGCTAGTGTAATTATTTATCAATTTCAAAAGAACAAAGAAAGGTGAAGTGGATTTGGAGCTATCCTTTTACTTGGCTGCTGCCAAGTCATTTGATCAGTCCATTAAACTCCAAGCAATGTAGGTGATCTGAACCCCTTAATTTCTTTGGATTAAATCATAGCCCTTGTTTTACAATAGTGGCACTGATTGCATTCAAGTGCCACTTCAACAGACTCCTTTAGATATTTTGTTTCAAAGGGATCAGATGACACAAAAATTGATCTTCCATCCACCTGTTCAACTGGATCCAACAAAATCATGGTTTCTTTTAAATACATCAGGAATATTCTAACCCCTGAACAAAATAAGCCAGTAGTTTTAATTGACTTCCAGTTTCATACTCCCAGTTCTGTAATGCACATGTGTTATTAAGTGGAATAATTTTAAACACTAAAGAAAATGGTACTAATATATTTAATAATTTATGCCACCATCTTTTAAATAATTTTTATTTTTAACTATATGGTTACCCTATTTCAAGACAGATTTAAAGTTGAATTTAATTTATTAATTCAATAAATATAAAATATATTTATATTGATATAATTTTATTATCTATTTAATTTAACTCTATATATTAATTAAGTTATCTTTAGATTGATTTAAATATTATTATATAAAGATATATATTTCAATTGTAAGCTTGAAATTAGATATATAAATAATTAGAAAATATTATATTTTAAAATTCTAAAAATCAAAATAATAGTTTATTGATATTTCTAATTCATTTGATTAGATACAGCTGTTTTGTAGCTTCAAAACAAGCTATTAAACGTTAAGATTGGTTCAGTATTCCCAGAGTTATGGCAGTTTTCCTCCGTCACATATGTAGAGTAAATTTAAGTGGAGTAAATTGACTCGGGTCTACTGTTGTGCCGTGAGCTCCTTTCTAGTGCTCCACTCTGTATCTCAGCATCTAGAGCAGCTAGAGCCATCATATTTAGTACCATTGTGATCAGAAAAATCAGATAAATCCATCTGTCAACTCAGATCAGCATGGAAAGTATTTTATTTGGATTTGATATTACCACTGTTAGTTTACTCTACTAGCATCTTAATTGGGATGATGCAAGAAAAAGCAAGCTTAATTCTGAAATTATATGGAACCTAGTAGAGTCAGGTGTTGTATCCAAATAGAATATCCTATTATTCCAATGCAAATCCAATAAATTGTGATCTATTGTAATTTACTCAAGAAGGTAGGCTTAAATTTTAATACCACCATTAAGCCTGAATCCACTCCTTCCTAAACCAATGGAGCAACCATAGATAAACTACTTTGTAATAATTACAAGATCTAAGGCTTTATTTAAAAAGTAGAAATTTGAAAGTATTTATAAAATGTCAAGTGGCTTATATAAGGGAATTTAAATATATGGTCTTATCTAGAATAAATATCAGAGGTATTTTATCACTATAGTTTGCCTGTACTAACTGTAATTTTATTATAATTAGCTTATTGGTATTATTTACTTATTATCTGAGATGCTGTTGCTAAGTAACCACTTGACTTACTCTATTTAACTTCCCAACCTATGCAACCATCCAGCTAGCCATTTCACTATTGCCAATATAATAGAATTAGATTAACTTATATTCTACCACATAATAATAATTTATTTTGTGAATAAGTATTGTTATTTAGCTATCATTAAAAGGGCAATTTTAAATTTAATAATTTCAAGATTAAAATAATAATCAAAGTTATTTATTTATATGATACAATAAATAGTAAGTATTTCTGCCAAAGAAAATATTTCAGCCTGGTTTTAGAAAAATACCTTCAAAATTAACAAAGTAATATCAATAAAACTATTTACTCTATATTATTCTTCATTGTATATCAATAAATATATTTTGTTTTAAATCTTGAATTTAGCTTTGTATTACAAACCATTCAAATTCAAACCCTTCAAATAAATAAAACAGGAATATTTACACTTTAAGCTGACATCAACTAATTATTCTAAATTAAAACTTTGTGGAAATTTTAACATTGAAATGTGCTTATATGAAATATACCAACCTAGTTTTTAAAAAAGCTAAAAAGCCTGGAAATTTAAAAACTATTAGATTTTTACAGATTGAAATGACACAAATTTTCAGCTGGATCCAAAAACCCAAAATTGTTTACATATCAAAATGCTCAAAACAGTTTATTATTTTGATCTAATTATATAAAAAATATATACTAAAATTCCAAATAGTTTATTATATAAAAAATAGTTTTCTTTGATCCAATTACAAATCACCACAATTTCAAACTGTAAATAGCTAATATTTTTATGCTTTTCAAAATTTTCAGCCCAATAAATTCTGAAAATTTAATATACCTTATGTTAAGCTAATTAAATTTTAAATAGTATGATTTTATTAAGCTTTGATTTTAATCATTTACTTAGTTGACTTAAAATTACATATAAATTTGAAGGGTTAAATTCTAATAGTCTGTAAATACTTGGCCAAATAAAAAATTTACAGCTCAATAATTTGATTGAAAACTTAGAAAAAAATACATATTGTATATTTTATTGTTGATTTAAGCAATTTTTTTTACTTATTATATTATCCAGGTGATAAAAATGAGAAAACCTGCTATATATTATATACATTACATTGTATATCACATTGTATTAATTTTTTATCTTCTTTCTCTTAAAATTATAAATCCTTTATTTTGTTACCAAACAAATTTCACTTATTCTCTCTTAAATTAACTTTTTAGATTTAATTAAAATGACTATTAATTCACCAAGAGCACTTTTTATATTTGAAATAAGATTAAGCCATTTATTTTACAGACAAGATTTATAAAGCTCTATGAAAATACCAAGCTATATATCCATGCAACTAAAATGAATAGTAATGCCATTTTATATAGGTTTACTTTAAATTATTTAACTTAAATGATTAATACATCTGTTTTTCTTTTTTGCTTGATTTTTAGATCACAACTTTTACATGATCATGGCACCCAATAAAGTTTTGGATAGTATTATGTAGTTTTTACTAATTTATCTCAAAGATACAACTATCATCTTTAATCATAATTTATTCTAATAAAATTGTTAAGATTATAAAAGTACACTGGACCTTAAAGATAGGAACTTATCATATTTTCAATAAATATATCCTTTTAATTTAATGCTTACCAAAATATATATTTATTGCTATTGTTGAGTATAACTTCTGGGAAGTATAATAAAATTATAAAGCAAAATTTAATAAGAGAAAGCTACTTAATTTCATATCATTATTGGAGATTATATAGTATCATGAGAAGACACATGCTGTCCATGTATGTCATGGTGGTCATGCGGCTTGACCAGGTAATGTTTAATTTAGGATTTGAAAGATTTTATTCATGTATAAGATGAGCAGCTGATAATAGTGCCACCAATTTAACAATTAGTTGGGGAATCACTTGGGAAATTACTTTCCCAAGAGGGATTAATCAAAGATGATAAAAAAGAAGTACAGGTATTCTATTTGATTTTAATGGCATCCTTTTCATCTTCTGCTTTGGTAATCTTTACAAAAAAGTGATCTCTTATGAGAGCGTCAAGATGAATTGAATATATGTGGTGGTGTACTTCTCCTCACTGTATGATGTTTGTGGCACTGTCCCAATAAATGTGAGGTTTTTTCTTTCTCATTTAAACTAGGCCAAGAAATACATCATGCTTAGGTATTAGAATGATGAGACAACTGAGGGTAGTTTGCATATCCCCTATCTGTGACTGAAAAGGTTTTGCCTTCTTACTGACTGGGGTGTTTCTGTTGTCTGCCATGGTAATTCTTTTTGGCAGTGCTCCTGATTGTAGGTAGTTTCATGAGGTTGGTGAATTTCTTGTTAACAAGGGATTGATCTGCTCCAGTGTTGAATAGTGCTGTGCCTTGATATCTTCAAAAACAGACAGGATAAGTGAGTAGTTTATTTCCAGTTTGGGCGCCAAACAGTATGTGATTTCTGGGGGTACTTGGATCATGGTAATTTAGTCCACGTCTTGATCCCTTTATGAGCCTTTTAAAATGGGGAGGACAGCTGGCCTAGGCACTTCTGTAAACCTTTCCCTCTTTAGGTGCATTGTCAGTGCTCATCTGATTCACCTGAGTTGTACAAATTTCTGCCCCAAGGATGTGGGATTTTTATTTGCTTGGTTGGGTTGTTTACTGGGTCAAGTACTCTTTCTTGCTGAGGGGCTCTCTTTTTATTTGTTGATTGCATGAAGATTTTCATATTTATGAACAGCTTATTTTCCTTTCAAGAATACATCCTAGAGATTCTTGCAGCAGTATATATTAAACTGGCATCTGATGTGTGTGGGAAGACTATTGTAGAAGTCTAAATGTGGTCCAGATTCATCAAAGTTGATGGTATCTGGAGCTAAATTATGTATGTCTTAATATGCTACAATATACTTCTAAATAGTTTCCATCATTTTGAAAGTTCTGAGCTCTGTCACAATCACTATGTCAGAGTCCTTTATGGCAAATTTTCCAAGAAGGCCTTATTGAGCATATCCCTGTCTTCATTATGACCAGAGTGTTGTTCAATGTTGTGAATTCAAATTCACTAGGGGTTTGAATTGGCCTAGTGAATGATAAATTGCAGATTGATTTGTGCAAAAGCCTTAGCTTTTGATTTTGAACTGTAGAGATATCTTTTCCTAAATACAGGTTGACATCAATATATGAATCTTCTGGAACTTTACCAGCCTCTTGCCACTTGGTGCTTCCACTAAGGCTACCAGGATTGAACCTTGGGGTATGAAATTGAATGCACTTTTCTTCATTAAAAATAGGGTTTTTGCTCATTAATTTTGCCATTGAATCTTTAGCGCTCATCTTCCATTTACTAGGAAGATATCTATTACTCATACTCAGATTAAACTGGCTTAAATCCAGAATTGCAAGTCTTATATATTTAAAACTTCCTGCTGAGTTCTTTATTATTTCAAATAATAAAGAACGGCACAACAAAATGGTGCTCACTACAGGGGCCACAAGCCCCACCTTCACGCCTTTTAACACCACCTTCATTGGTCCTGCCTGCCCTCTTTCTGCTGGCAAAACCTCACCTACTTTCTCTAGTTCTACTCTGGAAGAGGAAATCTCAGACCCTTCTGCCATTCCATCTGCTTTAGTTATCTTTCTCCAGCCACATATATTGCCTATCACCATGGAAACACCTACATTTGAACAAGTGCAAGAAACTGCCCTTGTGTTGGTTCAAGGTGGAAGTACTGCAGGTACTGTTGGCTTCAAATCCAAGCATTATATTGGTGGCCCTGAGTACTGTTTCATGATGGTTAACCAAGAGTTAGCCCATTTTCATACCTCATACCTACTTGTCATAAGTTTTATCATTAATGCTATTTCAATATGCCCTTTGAATCTTGATATATGCACAGACTTGGTTGGTTTTGCCTTCAATTTTAGTAGTTATTCCCCTTACTTAAATAGGTTGGCATCACTGTCCACCCATTACTGATTATCCTACCTGTACATGTCTGATCTGTGGTACAAGTTTATCTCAATATGACCTCATTATTTATGTTGTGAATCCCAATATTCAGGCATTATCAATTTTGCCTTTGATGGGATTGCATTTCAAGTGCAAAATCCTTCAGTTCTCTTTCTCAACTCAAAATGGGGTTTACTCCAAATTAGGCAAAGAACTCATTTACATTCCAACTAGTAAACTGAGTGATCCTCAACCCATTTATGAGAGTGGCCAGTGATCTATCTGTCCTTCTAACTTTTGTGGTAAACAATTTATATATAAGAATCATTTAGATTCATCCAATTAAATTAAGTTATATTTACACTTTCTTTTTGAGTTTACTCTCATACTTTGGCACCATCTTCCTAGTCTTGTCTAGATGAGGTTTCTGATAATTATATTTCCCAGGGTCTCAAAGTAAATCCCTTATTTATCCCTGAAGACTAACCTACAGCTTAGTACAAACCAAATCCTACCGTTAAGATTTCCTGTTGTGTCCCTTGACTGCACCCAAGTACACAACAAAAATGGTGCTCACTACAGGGGCTGTAAGCCCCTTGGTTACTCCCTTTGAAACTATCTTCCCTAGCTCCTCATCTCTGTCAATTCAGGACCCGTCTTTGCCTGAAGTTTCCAGCCCTTCAATGAAAGAAGACATTAATGACCTGCCTATCACCCCTACTGTTCTGAACTTGGCTAGTGGCCCCTGTCTTGTTGCTTATCCACTGGGTACCCCTGATTTAGACCAAATCATTTCAGTGGCCCTTAGATTAGCCCAAAAAAGAAGCCATCCCTAATTTACAAGTCCAGTTCAAAGCTACAGAATATTAGGATGATAGTTGCTCCTTGTATTCTGCACTACCTCCTTTCAGCAGCTGACTATTCATCTTGCTTGATATTGTCTTTTGTTCAACCTGATTTAGTCATCATCAGATGGTACTGGGGCTCCACGTCCATGAAATTTCCTCTCTTTATGCTGCTGTTTCCAACTATTGGGAACAGTTATCTTCCTACCAACAATGACTATACTCTCTGTTCTCCCTAGTACCTGACAACCAGAGAGATTCCATTACTTCCCAAGCTCAATTAGCCAAATCTATTAGACACCCAGGCTCTTCTTTCCCTGACTATGTTTGTAAACGCCTTCATGAGTTGTACCAGCTACAACAATCCTGGCAAGCCCAAGTTGACTCCATCCTTAACACTCACTGCAATGACTTTGAGAGGTTAGTAAAACAGCTCAATGAATTCCGTGCCCATACTGCTGAATAACTGCAACACTTGGCTGAGGTTGCCTCCAAAAGTATGCAGGGCATGCAGGATGAGTTGATACAGGAAAAGGCTGCTGCAATTACTATTATCCAAGGATTGCAAGCAAAGTGGATGTGTTAAGTCAAGCTTCTGCTGGTGGTCACCTGTCTGAAGATCTGATGAGACAAGAACAAGAATTGTGGTATGTTATTCATGAGCTGCATGCTATCACAAGAAGCCAAGCTCCTCCAGAGGCTGTGCCTCAACCTGATCCTCAGGTAGCTGCAGTGATCACCCAGATGGCTGCAATTCAACAAGAAATCTTGGATCTGCAAGCAGCTGTTGCTGAATCTACCAGTTTTCCAGGGAACTATGAAGATGAAGGTTGTTGCCCTGGACTTCCTGGACATCTGAGTTTCAATTGCGCTAGATAATTGATTACTCTGGTCAATAGAGTTAACCATATGAAGCAGGACCATGATGCCAAAGACAAAGACTTGCAGGAGATGACTGAATCAATTGATTCTGTCAATGAGCAATTCATCCCTTATCCGTCTGTTGGCCTCTCTTTGGCCTCCTGATTAGCTATGCTCTCAACTGTGGTAACTAACCAAGGACAACAATAGGATACTAATGACAGCAAACAGGCTAAACTGCTGAAACTTGCACCTGTAACACCAAAAATTTAGTAACTTTAGAAGAAAGTGTTTGGCAGTTGTGGGCCAGACAACCTCCTACAGAATCTAAAGCTGAATTCTCCCCTTGAATTAATATGGTTGAAAGTGTTGCAACATCTTTGATTACTTCCTCTCAGGGAATTAACGCCCTGAGTAAATCACCAAGCAACTCACAGAGTGATTCACCGCCCAGACAATAAAATGGTGGCACCATTATCAGTTAACCATCTATGACAAGGATCACTCAATCCAGGTCCTAAATGAGACACAACTTGATTAAGCCTTGTGACTCAAGAGGAACATTACTCAGATAAGCCCCATGACCTCCATGACGTACATGGACAGCATATGGCTTGTCATGATACTATATAATATCCTATATTCATATCAAATAAAGTATGATTCTCTTTTTAATCTTCCCCTTTATTTCTTTTATTATACTTCCCAGAAGTATAAACTCAACAGTGGTAGCACAGGTAGGTTATTCATACCTACCCAACTCAAAGGAAAAATTCCTCCCAAGAAAAGAACACAAGCAATGTAACTCCCTAATGGTTGGAGAGATTACAAAGTAGGACAAGACGTCCCCCCAGGCCTTGTCATCTACAATAATCTCCATGTACCCATTGACCAGTACAACGCCCTCAAAACCCTCAGACTGTTCACTACCACGCCAACCATAACAGTGCCTACACAACCTGAGATACCCAATATTGTGTTTCAACACTTACATACCGCTGAGATTGGCGCCTTTGCAGGACTACGCCAGGAAAGCGCTTTGCTTTGGATCAACAGCACCAAGAGTAAGTTCAAACAAGTGGAGTACCCCAAAGACTCTGGGTCAGAAAAATTGTCCTCTGTGCCTCAGGAATTGCTTCACGCTTTGTTACTGAATGGCTAGCTCAACATCCTGACCAGAAGGAAAATTGGGAAGTGTTCAAGGCTGCATTTCTCAAAAAGTTCTCCATGAAGGGCTTAGATGTGGTGATTATGACCAAACTTTGAACCTTCAAAATGACAGGAACCATCAAAGAATACATTGCAGCTTAAGAAGGACTATGTGACTGTGCACCCAACACCATCAACTTTGATGAACCTGGACCACACCTGGACTTCTACAATGACCTTCCCACACATGTTAGACATCAATTTGACATGACCCGCTGCAAGAACCTCAAGGATGTATTCCTAGAAGGAAAACACAGCTCAGAAGTCTGACAATCTACACACCACCAACAAGCGCAAGGAAAACCCTGCAGTTAAGAGAGAGCCTCACCCCAATAAGCAAAACAACTGAGCCAACAGTACCCAGCCTTAAAACGGGAACCACACTGAACAAGCTAACCAGGCCAGCACCAAAGATACCAACAAGGAGGGAAAAGCTCAGGGGAGTGTTTAGGTGAGCTGCTCTCCTCCTCTTCACAAGACTTGTACAGAGAACAGGACGCGGACTCCATCACCATGATCCAGGTTCCCTCCAGCAATCCTCTACTGTTTGCTGTTCAATCTGGAAATAAACTCCTTACCTATCCTTTCTGTTTTTGCAGATACCAGGGCACAGCACTATTCAACACTGGAGCCAATCAATCAATAATTGACAAGAGTTTTGCAGACCTCATGAAGTTACCTATTATTCAGAGTAGCATCAAGAAAGTCATCATGGCAGACAACCACAGCACACCAGTTACCCACAAGACAAAACCTTTCAGGGCCCAAATTGGAGACGTCCAAACAACAATTAGTGGCCCCATCATTCCAATCCCCAAATAAAATATCATACTTGGATTAGATTGGATGCAAAAGACAAAGCCTCACATTGATTGGGACAGTGCCACCCTCACTATCCAGCAAGGAGAAGTCCACCATCACGTGTACTCAACACATCTTGACACCCTCATGAGGGACCACATCTTTGTAAAGATCATGGAAACGGAGAAAGAAACTGACATCAGCAAAATCAATTAGAGCAAATGTAAATATGAGGTCATACATTTCAAAAACACAGAAACTCAACACAAACAGAACTCAATTAGAGATCAGCTAATCAATAAATTTTCCTCTGTATTTCAAGAAACACTACCTGGGTTGCCCCCTGATTGGGGTATTTAACATGAGCTTGACCTAAAAGGTAGCGTGTCTAAAGCACAACCCATCTACTGCCTTACACCACAAGAAGACAACGCTCTGAAAGCTTACCTTGACAAAGCACTCAAGAAAGGCCTCATCAGACCCTCAAAATCACCCTTTGGTGCCTCTGTCTTCTTTGTGGAAAAAAATGGAGGCCTCCGCCTGGTCACAGACTAAAGGCCCTCAACAAGGTCACAATAAAGAACAGGTATCCCCTGCCCCTAATTGATGACCTTTTTGATGCCCTGGGGGGGTCCCAAATCTTCACAGAAATTGATTTGACAGCAGAATATCACCAAATTTGCGTGCAAACCTGAAGACATACCAAAGACCGCATTTCAAACTAAATACAGATTATTTGAATGTGTTGTCCTCAATTTTGCATGATGAACGCTCCCAGTACCTTTGTAACCTTCATGAATGAAGTATTCAAGGAACACATTGGGAAAAGAGCAATCATCTACCTGGATGACATCATCATTTACAGCCCCAACCTACAACAACACTGGGAAGACGTCCACGCAGTCCTCCGTACCCTGCAAGAAAAACAACTAGTTGCCAAACCGTCTAACTGCGAGTTTTTCTCAACTGAACTTCCATTCCTTGGCCATATCATTAGCAAGGACGGTATCAAGCCCAATCCAGACAAAATACACACTATAACAGAGATGCCAGCCCCAAGGAACAAGAGCAAACTCTGCACCTTCCTTGGAATGGTAGTCTATGTACGCAGGTTCATCTCTGATTGGGGAACTCTGAAAGCCCCCTTGTCAGCCATCACTGGGAAAACAACCAAATTTGTTTAGACACCTTTACAAGATCAACATTTTTGTCGCTGAAAAAGCGCATGATTACTGCCCCCATACTGAAATACCCAAACTGTGAGGGCATCTATGAGCTAGAAACTGACACCTCTGATTACGCCATAGGAGGAGTTCTCCGTATCCAAATGGCCCAAAAAGACTTCCTCCCCATGGCATATGAATCCAGGAAGCTATCAGACAATGAGCAAAGATATCCTATACATAATAAGGAATTGGTTGTCATCATACACTGCCTCATGAAATGGCAATGTTATCTAGAAGGAGCCCAGGCGTTCAAAGTAATCACCAACCACAAGTTGTTGATATTCTTTAAAACAAAACAGCACCTGTCAAGAAGACAAGCTGAATGGATGAGTCTCATACAGAGATACCACATGTAAATTGAATACAAGCCAGGAAGAGAGATGCTTACTGCAGATGCCTTATCAAAGCTATACAATAAACACATCCTCTGCACTGATGGTAACCCCAACTGGCCCATGTTAATCATGGGGAATCTCCAAGAAGGGTTCCCACCTGACACACCAAATAGACATCCAGGAGAAAGTCCTCAAGAACAAACTTCTGTTCAAAAACGTATATGGTACCCTCCACCAAATCCTTCTAAATAGTGACACTGTATCCTACATTCTGTCAACACAAAAGATTGACACAATCCTCTGTTATCACAGAGACTTGGGACACACCTGTAGAAGAAACTTGCATGAAAATCTCAAGATCTGCTGCTGGTGGCCCAAAATACTGGATGATATCAGATAAGTACTGGAACAATGCAAGGTCTGTGAAAGTACGCCCAAACCAAAGCCCCACCCAAGTCAGTAGTACCTGTATCCATCACACAACCCTTCAAGGTATGATTGTTGGATATTGAGGGATCTATGTCTGGTGAAAGCAGATGAAATAAGTACATCATTACAGCCATCAATTATGCAACCAGATGGCCCATAGCACAAGCCACAAAAGAGCACAAAGGCAATGATGTGAGACAATTCATTGGCAAGGAGATCATAGCAAAGTTTGAAAAGCCTTTCCTATTAATCACAGATGGAGGCACTGAACTCAAAGCTATTGACACCAACATCTATCTTGCCAAAAATGGAATAAGACATATCACAGCCAGCCCATATCACCCACAAGCAAATGGACGCGTAGAACAACTAAATGGCTCTTTAGTGGAAGCTATCAGTAAGTTGTCTGCCAACAATCCAAAAGCCTGGGTTGACATGCTACCAACTGCCCTCATGGTGTGAAGAACGCAAGTCAACCGCAATACGGGCAAAAGCCCTTATGAACTTGTTTATGGTCAGAAACCCTCACTTGTCAGTACAACCACAGGACCACGGCTGCCACTTCCAAAGAAGATACCAGACAGTAATGTCCCAAAAGAACTAAAAGCCAGAAAGGACCAAGAAGTGATGGAACAACAAAGGGCCCAGTGGGAAGCAATCCCATTGCAACACAAAAAGTTCCAGGTCAGAGACAAGATCTGGGTTGTAAATCACAACCAACACAAACTAGACCCAGGGTTATGTGGACCAGGCATTGTCATGGAAGTGAAGCCCAATAACACCTACCTCATCAAAGGGATTGGAGCTTGAACTGAACTGAAACATATGCACCATGACCAACTCTGTTTGTGTAAGGCAAGAGCAGCCCAACAAAATTCAAGGCTTCCTGTACCCAACACCAAACTGGATCAATATCAAGCCCGTATATCAGATACTCTCAAGAAGATTCCCAAGGCTCCGCCTTTCAGCACCCCAGGGGGAGATGTTGCAACATCTTTGATTACTCCCTCTCAAGAAATTAATGCCCCAAGTAAATCACCAAGCAACTCACCAAGTGGTTCACCGCCCAGGCAATAAACTTGTGGCACCATTATCAGTTAACCATCTATGACAAGAATCACTCAATCCAGGTCCTAAATGGAACACAACTTGATAAAGCCTTGTGACTCAAGAGGAACATTACTCAGATAAGCCCCATGACCTCCATGACATACATGGACAGCATGTGGCTTGTCATGATACTATATAATATCCTATATTCATATCAAATAAAGTATAATTCTCTTCTTAATCTTCCCCTTTATTTTGTTTATTATACTTCCCAGAAGTATAAACTCAACAAAAGTAATAATGGAGGACTTACTCCTGAGACTCACTTCAAACCTACCTTCAAGCAAGTCTTTGACCCAAAGACGTCCACAATTTCCACCTTTCTTACCATATATGAAACTGCTATGCGTAGGTCTTCTAATGATATCAATAAAGAGCATATCTTGACCTGCCTCTATCCTACCTGGCAAGAGGTGATGATGCCTGAGCTTCCTTTCATTACCACTTGAGAAGAGATGCAGCTGCTACTGATTGAGAAGTTTGGCAGAGACCTCAGCTTAGAGGTAAAAAAAGACGCCTTTATGCTCATCACCTTTAAACCTAAAAAAGATCTAAATGAGCTTGCTGATAGGTTTTATGTGGAAAGTCAGCAATTAATAACAAGTAACCAGTTGGCTGCCCATGAAGCCTATACTGCTTGCGCTCAGGACCTCAAGGTAAACCAGCTCTTATTTTTGCACTTCAAAGCACATAAAGCTATGCTTACATCCATAAAGAGCATCAAAACTCTCAAGAAATGCATCTTACCCATTTGGGCTCAGTGGCACAAGAGAGTCAAGCTGCTGAATCTGGCACAAATTCCTGCACCCCTCAAATCCTAGCTATGAATGCCCAGAACCAGCCTAAATAACAAGGCTGCTGTAAATGTGGTCAGGTAGGCCACCACTGTTGATTCTGTAAAAATCCTTGTGTTAAAGGAGCTAACCCTAGAGATCAGGTGGGAAAAGAGAGGTCAATATAGAGGCAGAGACACTCTTGGTTGACTACTCTTGCAAGTCTTCCCCTTTACCTCTTTTCACCTCTGCTGATGATACATCTTATTCCCAAACCCTCCTATCCTTCTTCTCTTACATGATATTTGAGACAACTCTGACATGGAGGAATCTGATACTGAAGATCATGATGCCTATGGATACTCCATACTTTCTGTATCTGAGACCATTCCTATCTCCTATAAACTATGTTACACAAAAACTACAACTACTTTCAAACTTTTTGCTGAAGCCAAGCAGTTTTATTCAAGACCCTACATCACTCAAACTAAGAGGTTGTCTGTCTTAGTATAAAACTCTGAAGAAGCCACTGAGGTGACTGACACTGTATTCCAGAACGCTCCATATAACTTCCCCTGCAGAAAGTTTATAAATAGTTTCATGGCCTCAGGTGTATGCTAGAAAAATAGAATGAATATTTGGCTGAAGCACAAGATGTCTTGGCTGTCCTTCTCCCTTTTGAATGTACAACTACTTGCATAGAGATATCCATCCAAAAGTTGAAGATTAAGGCTGTCCTTGAAGCCAGTTTGCCAGTCAATGTTGTGCCCTTCAAGTTAGTGAAGAAACTCAAGCTAGCCCTGGACCTCAACTATCATCAGACCTATAGTACAGCTGGCCTATCTATGACACAAACCATTGGCACGTACTTGGTCCTCCTTATGCACTTTGGCAAGCTATGCCTGGCTGCCCCTGCTGTATTACTGAAGAATGAGAGTTACAACTTGTTAGTTGGTACCCAATTTCTCTTAGAAAACAATGGGATCATCAACATGAAGGATGGGTACCTGTATATCCTTAGATACAAAGCTCCTCTCATCTTTGAGGAGCCCATTAAAATACATGACAAGCGTCTTAAGATGAGTGTCCTAGAGTACCCTTTTGAAATCTTCATCCTAAAGTACCATACACACTCCTTCAACATAAAGTGCCCTCCTCCAGCCTGCCCTGCAGCTGAAGGAGTTTCTCTCTTGGCTAACTAAGCAGTGACCTTTCCTCCTGGATCTCAGGCTATAATTGACTCTCAGATCTCATATAATTTTCCTGAGTATACCTTCTTAAAGCTATACTCCCCTTCCTGTTTAGGGCGTAATGAGCCTATCTCTGACCAGGAATCCTAGACTTTTCTCACAAGGATACCATGCAGTTACTTGTAGCTAAACTAACTCCTGTATCTATATCTGTCTCTAGAGGTCAAGTGATTGGTTACACCTGGCTCTTAAACACACCTGATGTTCTCTTGCTGCATTTTTTGGTACTTTCTGTAGCTTCAATCTGCCAGAAGGAAAACCTCAAGTGTTTTCATTGTTTAGTGCTAAGGCTTTTTTGCAGTTTTCTCCTGTAAAACAGAAAGAAGCTCTTAATCTGCTCAACCAGTTTGCTGATATCTTTTACAAGGACAATACTGATTATGGCCTAGCTAAGGGGGTCATACATCAGGTTGATACTGGTGTTGCTCCTCCTTTCTGAGCAAAGCCATATAAAAAAGTAGAGTAGAGGATACTCAGGTGTCCAAAAAAACTCAATAAGTTGCTAGATTCTGGACTACTTGCTCCTTCTTAAAGTCCTTGGGCCTCCCCTTGCTCATCCCAAAGAAAAAAAGGAGGTCATCACATAGTGATGGACTACTGAAAGTTAAATTCCTTAATCAAAAAGGATTCTTACCCCCTACTTGTCAGGGACCCACTTGACAGGGAACATGTTCCCTATCTGGTGGGCCAAGGCCCTTAAGTTGAGCCCTGCTATTACTGATCCAATGGGTACCCTGATCATGGCAAGATGACCTAAGTGGCCCAGGTAGGAGAATCTTCTCAGCATAGAGCTAAAGCAACCCATAAGATAATATCCCACCATGTATGTTAACAGGTAGAAGGAAGCATAGGGTCTAACCAACAAAGGCTCTGCTAGAGGAGGAGGAGGAGTGAAAGAGCAGCCATAGTGGAATTGGCAACCCCAGTGGCTGGAGGGGTACTTAAACCAACCATGGGCTAGGGATTCCTTCTGGTGAGAACTTTTGGGGGAGGAGTTGTGCCAGTCAGCAGTTGGTGTTGGGTTCTCCAAGGCTAACACCACAGACAAGAAGGAAGCCAGAAACCAGAACAAGAATAGAATCCCTTTCATGGCTTCAAATAAGAGATTAGAAGATAAGTGTGGGCAGATGTGAAATAGAAATAAGTCTTTGTTGTTGGAACAACTATAAAAGATAGGAAATGCTCACTTAAATACCCAAAGTGATATGGGGAAATTTTTAAGAGGGTCTTAAACTGTTAGGGGATCTCCAAAATGAGTTTCATAAATATAATCATAATCATGGCTACCTGTCTTAACTGAGCCTCAATTTGAGACTTAATAAAAAACGGGATAATTAACTTATACAAGGAGCACCAAGAAAAAGCCACAAGTTTATTAGCAATTAAGCAGTTTATCCATGGAATAAGAGGATAGATCAAGTACAGCGCTTGAATTTGAAGTATTAGGAGCAGGTCCAAGAGCAGCAACAATAATAGAGGCAGCCAATCATCTTTTAAGCAGTAAGTGAAGTGTATAGGTGGCTTATTAACACTTGTGAAGGCAAACCCAAAGTCAAAAACCATTGTCAAATGAATTGAATAATTATCAATAGGTAATTTAACTTGAACTATAGTCTTTAAACTAACTGTTGAAATAACTTTAGGGTTCTGGGTTCAATCCCTGTCCTGGTCAATGTTTGAACCAGTCAATGATTCCCCCCATATTTGGTTGTCTTCAGGGAGATTTGAAAAGGTTAAAACTGGTCCCTTATTAATACAAGATAGTAGTTGTAGTCAGAGAAGAATTCCCTGACACTACTGCACATAGATTATGCTCTTTGCTGCCTTGGAGGTTCTAAATTATTTTTGGCTATGGATCCGGCTTCTGACTATTGACAAGTTGACCTCTCTCCCAAAGACAGACTGTTGTGAATGCTGCCATTCACCATGTTTTGATTTTGCCTTTGATGGGTTATTTTGAGGACAAATCTCTTACTTTTGCTTTTTCCCCTTGAAATGAGTCTGGCTCTGAATCAGGAAATTCAATTGTTCAGTTTCCTGATTCTGCGCAACTCATTTGCCCCACTCATGCTTGTGGCAAGTGATACTACCGTCCATGTACTTTTTTGTGGTAAAGCTGCACAGTATATATTACTTTTCATATTCACCAATAAAATTCAAGTTATATTCACATTTTTGTATTTGTGTCTTTCAATACTCTGGCACCTCTCTCTAGCCACAACTAGTAGAGATTATTCATCCAGGGCCACAAGGTAATCACATAGCCTTCCCTGAATCTAACTGAGACTTAATACAAATCCAATCCTAAGGTTAGGATTTCCCGTTGTATGTCTGTGCTGTGCCTCAGAACACAAAAAAATGGTGCTCACTACAGGGGCTGTAAGCCCCTCAGTTGTCCCTTTTGCCACCACGTTTTCAGGTCTATTGCCTCCTCCTATACAAGTGCCAAATTCACCTGAAATTACCAGTCCTCCTATTGAAGAAGACATCACAGAACCACCTATTGTCCCTACTGTGCTGAACCTTGGGAATGGTCCCTGCCTATTTGCTTACCCCATGAGTACCCCTGACTTAGAACAAGTCATGGCAGTAGCCCTTGGGATAGCTGTGAAGGAGCCATTCCTTGCCTCCAACTACATTTCAGTCAAGCATAATACTATGAATTGATTGTGGCTCTGCAACTTTCATAGCATCTTCTCTCAGCAGCTGGCTCTACTGAACACCTATTGTCCACCTTTGTACAATCCTTCTTAGCCCACCATTAAATGGTGTTAGGACTCCATGTTAGGAGATTTCATCCCTACAAGCAGCCGTCACCAACCACTGGTATCAGTTTGCTGCCTAGCAACAATGAATCCACTCCCTTTTTCCTTGATATTAGAAAATTGGCGCAACTTTGTCACCTCCCAAACCTGCTTGGTTAATTCAATTGAGAAAATGTGCCAGTCTATCCCCAAATACATCAGGGAGCATCTACATGACTTTCACCAGTTAAAACAGCCTTGGAGAACCCAAGTAGATTCCATCTTAAACGCCTACCCCACCAATTTTGAACAAACTGTACAGAAGCTCAATGTGTTCAGTGCTTATTCCTTCAATCAATTAAAACAAGTTGCAGACCTTGCTTCTAGAAGCCTCTGCAAGCTCAATGAAGAGTTTGATCAAGAAAGGGCTGCCACCGCTGCTGCCATTGCCAAGCTCCAGGCTCAAGTGAATGAGTTGTCTTTGCTCAAACCAGATGTCCTCCCTTATCCCCCATTCATTAATCTGATGGACAGAGAACAGAAACTATTGGAAGCCATTTAAGAGCTACAAGCGTCCACCTGCAGTCAGGGACGCCCTGCAGAGTTGCCACAGCTGGACCCTCAGGTGCTTGTCTTGACAACCCAAGTTGCTGAGCTACAGCAAGAAGTTTCCGCTTTACGTGAGATTGTGGCAACTGCTGCTAGTCCAGCTGAGGTTTTCAATGAAGATGACTGCTGCCCAGGACTGTCAGGAACCCCCAAATCCACTGTGCTAGAGAGTTGATTGCTCTAGCCAATGAAGTGGACCTTTTGAAACAGGATCAATCCAGCCTATACAAGGACATCCAGGAAATGAGTGAGTTAATTGATTTGGTATCTGAAAGGTTTTCCCCTTGCCTCTCAGTGGGACCTTTGTTGACCTCCCCTGGCTGAGCTTTCTACTGTGGTAACCACGCATGGTCAGCACCTGGATGTCACTGAGCAACAGACCACCCTAACCAATGATATGGGTGCCTGTACCTCTGAGACCTTGAATACTCTTGAGGAGAGTGTTCATCAGCTGTGGACTAGAAGCCCCCCTCCTAATCTGAAGCCAAGTTCTCTCCATGTATAAATATACTCAATAGCAACAATGATGGCCCAACCCCCAAAGTACATTTCAAGCCTACTTTTAAGCAAGTCTTTGACCCTAAGACACCCATCATTTCAGCCTTCCTGAATATCTACAAAAATGCCATGTGAAGAGCCTCTGATGAGGTTAAGAAGGAGCACATCCTGACCTGCCTGCACCCAACCTGTCAGGAGGGGGTAGTATTAGAACTGCCCACCATTGAGACCTGAGAAGAGCTAAAACAGCTTCCAATTGATGAGTTTGGTGGCAAAATTAGCCTGGAAGTGAAAAAGGACGCTTTTATGCACATTGCCTTCAAACCCAAGGAGACTCTGGCTGAATTTTCAGACAGATTCTACATGGAAGGACAGCAACTAATAACTAGCAGACAGTTGACAGCACATGAAGCGTAAAGGGCTTGCGCTCAAGCCCTCAAAGTTAATCAGCTTCTTTATCTCTAATTTAAGGCTCACAAGACCATGCTTTCCTCTATGAAGAGTATAAAGACACTGTTGCAGGATATGCACCTTACCCACTCTGGGGCGGTTGTGCGGGAGAATTGATCTGCCTCCAATTCTGGTTCTTCTTCACATGGCCCTTGCATCCTCACCATGAGCTCCCAGAATCATCCTAGATGCCAAGGTTGTCATAGATGCGGCCAAAGAGGTCACCACTCTTGCGTCTGTACTAATCCTTGAGTTGAAGGAGCTGATCCCAAGGATCAGGTGGGAAAAGAACAGTCAACCTAGAGGCAGAGGCACTCTTGGTTGACAATCCTTCCCAGTCTCCTCCTATTCCCCCCTCCATAGCAGAATCTGAGCCTGCTGACACTGAGGTTCCTCCCATTCTTCTGCTTTTCCACAATATCTCTGATGTATTTGACATGGATTATTCAGACATTGACAATTCTGACGCCTATGGGTATTCAGTGCTTGCAGTTCTCAAGACCATTGTAGTCCCTTACAAGTTACAATCTGGGAAAACTACAACAACTGCCAAGCCTTTGCCCAAAGCCAAAGAGGTTGTCTCTTGTCCATACCTCACTCAAGCCAAGAGAACTGCTGTACTTATGAAATCCTCCAAAAAAGCAGCTGAAGTAGCTGACACTGTATTCAAGAATTTTTCAGTCTTGCTTCCTCTCCAGACTGTCTATAAAGTTTTTCCAGGCTTGAGATACATGATCAAAAAGCGGGACAAAGAGCTAGCATAAGCCCAAGACATCCTGGCCGTCCTCCCACTTTTTGGTTGTACAACTTGTGTAGAGATATCCATCCAAAAGGAGAAAATCAAGGCTGTCTTAGACACTGGATCTCCTGTTAATGTTGTCTCCTCAAAGCTTGTCAAGAAGCTCAAACTTGCCTCCAACCTTAACTATCACCAGTCTTATGGTACAGTGGTCTATCCATGACTTGCGCTATAGGGGCCTATTCTGCTCTTCCTATGTGGGTTGACAAGCTACTTCTAGCTGCGCTTGCTGTAGTCCTGGAGAATGAGAGTTAAAACCTTCTAGTTGGTACCCAATTCCCTAGGGAGTACAGTGGGATCATCAACTTAAAAGATGGATACATCTCTATCTTAAGTATGAGGTCCCTTTAATCTTTGAAAAGCCTGTCAAAGTTCCCAGAAAGCGTCTCAAGGTGTGTGCCTTAGAATATCCTACTGGTGTCTTCACTCTAAAATACTTTACCCAATCATCCAACATGAAATGTCCTCCTATGGCTTGCCCTGCATCTGAAGGGATTCCTCTCCCGGCCACTTCTGCTGTGACTATTCCCCCTGGATCTCAAGCTATCCTAGACTCTCAGATATCATATGAACTACTTGAGAGCACGCTCCTGGAGCTGTACTCTCCTCACTTGCTAGGCCACAACAAACCCTACCTCTGCCCAGGGATCTTAGACATATCTCATAAAGATCCTGTCCAATTGCTGGTAGCCAAATTGAATTCTCTCCCTATAAATGTGCTTAGAGGTCAGGTTGTTGGCTATGACAAGTTGTTGAATGCTCCTGATGTCCTATTGCTACATCCCTTTGGTGCTTTTCAGGACTTTAACTTACCTGAAGACAAGCCCCAGGTCCTATCTTTGTTTACTGCACAAGATTTCCCACAACTATCCCCAGTCCAACAGAAGGAGGTGCTTGATATTATATATCAGTTTTCAGATATCTTTGCTAAAGATAGCACTGATTATGGGTTAGCCAAAGGTGTCATTCACCAGATTAATACTGGTGATGCTCCCCCCTTTCATGCTAAACCCTACTGTTGCAGTCAAGTAGAAGATGCTCAGGTGTCTAAAGATCTTAAACAACTTTTGGATGCTGGACTGCTTTCTCCTTTCCAAAGTATATGGGCCTCCCCCCTTGCTCATCTTGAAGAAGAAATACAGATTTATCTGCATTGTGATGGATTATTGACAATTAAACTCCTTAATCAAGAAGGTTTCTTATCCCTTGCTGTGTATTGACAATGCTCTCTGCCGCCTTGGAGGCTCTAAGTTCTTCTCCACCACAGATCTAGCATCTGGGTGCTGGCAAGTTAACATCTCTCCTGAAGATAGGCAAAAAATATGCAGATATCACATCAGAGGGACTGTTTGAGCCTACATGTATGCCATAAGGACTCTGCAATGCCCTGGCTACCTTCCAATGAGCCATGGACTCCATCCTTTGTGATATGAAGCTTTCATGTGTCTTAGTGTATCTGGATGATATAACAGTCTTCAAAGCTACCCTTAAAAATCACCTGGCTCACCTCAAAGAAGTGTTCCTAAAAATTCAAGAGGCTGGCCTCAAACATAAACCATCAAAGTGTGCTTTCTTCAAGGAATGTCTTGAATTCTTGGGCCATGAGGTGACCCAGACTGGGATTTGCCCAATGACCAAAAAAAGTTGAGGCCATTAACAAAATGCTTCCACCCACCAACCTACAATAGATAAAAGTCTTTCTGGGCATGATGTGTTACTACAGACAGTTCATCCCTGAATTTACCAACACTAGTGAGCCCTTGGTCCAACTGTTATGTAATGTCCCTTTCAAATGGACTGCTAGTTAGCAACAGGCCTTTGAGACCCTTAAGGAAAAACTCAAAGAGGATTTCATCCTGGTGTATCCTGACTACAATAAAGAGTTTATCTTTTACAGTGATGCTATCAACATGACTATTGGGGCTATCTTGGCTCAACTAGATGACAAAGGAGTGGATCACCCTGTGGTTTATACTTCTTGTGTTCTCAACAAGCATGAGAAGAACTAGTGTCACAGAGAAAGAATTCCTTGCCATACTGCATGAGGTCAAATAATTCTGTCATTAAATTTATGACAACTATTTCACTGTGTTCACTGACCATGCCTTGCTCAAGTGGCTGCAGTAGCTTAAAGAAACAGAAGGACAACTAGCTAGATTGTCTCTCTGCCTGCAAGGTTACAACTTCACAGTACTACACTGTCCTGGGATTCAACATCAGAACACTGATGGATTATCCAGAATGCCCATCCTTGCTCTACACCCTGCTGAGGCTGATTAACTGTATGAACTAATTGGATATCCTTCCTTCTGGGAGAGCAAGACAGAAGAAGTTTGAATTGCCCTATCCAAGATATCAGAGGACACTCTCGTTTGAAACAACCAGCTCTTTAAAAAGGTGCAAGAACAATACCTGCCTTATGTATGGCCTAGTCTTTGCCTTTCACTGGTGCTCCAAGATCATAAAGAGACTAGACATGGAGGCATTACCAAGACCCATGACTGTCTCCAGAAAAAACTATTTCTGGGAGAGCCAATGCCTGCTAATTCCAGACATAATTGCTAGTTACCATAACTGCCAGCTCCAGCAACCTTTTGCTGCCTCTCACAAGTTCAAGCTTGTCCCCCCTCAACACGCCTTTCACACTGTCAGCATTGACGCCATAGGACCTCTCCCCTGCGCCCTCTTGGGCTGCCGCTTTATTCTAATTGCTGTTGATCATTTCAGCAAGTGGGTAAAAGCTTGCCCTACTAAGGAAATCACTTCCAAGACAACTGCCGCTTTCTGTTGCAAGACATATTCTACTGCCATGGCTGCCCTCAAGTGTTGTTGTCTGACAATGAAACTAACTTCAACGCAAATTTAGTGACTTCTGTTGTTGAGGACTTGGGGTCCCACCAATTATTCTCTGCCCCCTATAATCTGTCTACTAATGGGGCAGTTGAGAGTGAAAATTCGATTTTGGTTTCTATCACAAGGAAACTCACTTACTCTGACGCTGCAAACTGGGATCTATACTTACCTGCTGCTCTTTTTGCTTATTGTCTCAGCAAGCATTGGGTCACTGGATATTTCCCCTTTGCTATGCTGTATAGACGTGAGGCCACCACTCTGTTGCTCCTGGGGCCCCTACTTTCCTCTGACAAGGCTATGGATCCTGATGCCCATATCAAAGATCTAGTCAACCACATAATTGACATACAGACCACAGCATATACCTCTGAATATAAGACCAAGATGCTCAAGCTCTCTCCTGGCAATGCTGGATGTTCCCATTTGTCTGAGTTCAATATTAGAGATCATGTTATCTACTATCAGCATAGAGTAGGAGGACACACTCACAAGCTAGATATGTTGTGGGTTGGCCCTCTAGAAGTGACCTTCAAGCAAGGTTCCAAGTACACTGTGAAACTCCTCTCCAGTGGTCGTCCATTTTCCCAAGTGCATGCCAAATTTCTCTGCAAACACTACCCCCTAAGGCCAATATAGAGGGGGGCAATGTTGTGAATCCTGATATTCAGGCATTATCAATTTTGTCTTTAATGGGATTGCATTTTAGTGCAAAATCATTCAGTTTCCTTTCTCAACTCAAAATGGGGTTCACTCCAAATTGGACAAAAACTCATTTACATTCTGACTGGTAACATGAGTGATCCTCAAACCACTTATGAGAGTGGCCAGTAATCTATCTGTTCTTCCAGCTTTTGTGGTAAAAATTGCCATATAAGAATACTTTAGATTCATCCAATAAAATTAAGTTCTATTTACACTTTCTATTTATGTTTTCTCTCATACTTTGTTACCATCTTTCTAGTCTTGCTAGAGGAGATAGCTGATAGTTATCATTCCCAGGGTCTCAAAGTAAATTCATTATTCATCCCTTAAGACTAACCTACAGCTTAGTACAAACCAAATCCTACTGTAAGAATTCCTTATTGTTTCCCTTGGCTGCACCCAAGTACACAACAAGCCACACTGTCTACCTAGCTAATGATCAGTGTTCACAGTCTACTATTTAAGTAGAATTATCTACACAAATAAAGACAAGTTTATCCACATTTGTGTTGGCTTTTATATTCTTCAAGCCTTTTCCTTTCTTTTTTCAAAATGAAATCCTTGTCTTTTGTTCCAGGAAATTAAGGCATATGCCCTTATTTTTGCCCTGAATGCTAACCCAAGACTAGCTTGAGCCTAAAACCTTTTGCAATAAAATTTTCCTGATGTGTTATCTTGGATGTTGTCCCCAAGAGTCAAACACAACAAAATATGCTCACTACAGGGGCTGCAAGTCCCATGGTTATTCTGTTCCCCTGCAAGCTCTCTGGTTCTTCTCCTGTTGTTACAGAAGTACCTGAGTCCCCTAAAGTTTTGAGTCCTCCTCTTGAAGAAGATATTAAAGACTCTCCCAAGACACCTATGGTAATGATGTTGTTGCCTGAGCCCTTGTGGGCCCCCTCTAACTTTCTCACTTGATCTTAAAAAAGCTTATTTTACTGCTTGCTCTCTTCTTTACACTAGTACAGTAGCCATGCATTTAATCCCTGGTCTCCTTCCTGGTTACCTTTCCAAAGACTTATACTCCTTCTTGTTGGACTTTGGTCTCCTGAAAGTTTGGTGGAATCAAGGGAGACCATTGATGTGCTGGTGAATCAATTCATTCAGCCCGCCTTGGTTCACCATAAACTAGCACTGGGATTCCAAAACCAACTCCTATCTACAGTGGCGTCTGCAGTGACCAACAATCATGCACAAAATATGGCATATCAATAATGGCTCATAGTCTTCTTGCTTGCATCTCAGACAATCAATGTGACTTGTTGGCATCCCAGAAATACATAACCTAGTTGTTGAACTCACTTTGCTCCTTGCACCCTGGGTACATCAAAGATTGATTATGAAAGCTAGATGAACACCAAGCTACATGGCGAGGACAAATAGAAATGAATCTCTTGAAATGTTGTCAGGATTTTGGGACCTTGGTTAACAAGCTCAACCAATTTTGAGAACATGTAAATTCTCAAATTGAGTTAGTTGGAGACCATGTTGACAAGTGGGGTCAACATCTACACCAACAATTTGGATTAGATAAAGCTGCACTAGGAAACACTCTAAGTCAGGTTCAAAACTACGTGAATGACAGGGTGGCCTCAATCAAAGTGACTTCATCTGATCCTTCTTTCAAGGTCCCATCTGCCTTCAAGGCCAAAGTATGGGAAGCCATAGCTGAGCTTAAGGCCACTACTTGACGCCAAGCTTCTGTTCAGAATCCTCCTCCAATCAAGCCTATGCCCAATCCTTGCATTGCTCTCTTGATAGACCAAGTAGCTACACTGAGAGGCAATATTTAGTATTTGCAACAACACCTTTATGATCCAGATGATTCATTGTCTGAATTGGGTGGTAGAGGAGAGGAAGAGGTCCTTGATACCCCAGTCCATACAGACCACAGTTGCTGCCCTGGTTTGGAAAATCAACCTTGTGTCAACTGTGCCCTTGCTTTGGATCATTTGGCTGTGGTAATAAATGTTGTTGCAGATAGGCAGGACGCTCTGGAACGTGAAGTGCAGAAACTTACTTGCTTGAAAGAAACAACTAATGAGAAGGTGACCCCTTTGAAAGCTCAGACTACCACCTTAGCCATTTGTGTCAATGGGATTGCAGGCACTTTGGCAGTAAAACAGATACAGGTTGATGAACTTAGAACTGTTACCACTACCACCAGGGATATCAGCGGACAAAACAGCTCTACTCTAGACACCTTGGAGGAGAGCCTTTGACTCCTCTGGGCTAGACAACCAGCTTATAAATCTGAGTTTGAGGACAATCCTCTCATTAATGTTCTCAATCAGTGTGATAACAGTCAATCTACCTTGTTATCCATTGATCCCAATTATAAACCCTCTTTCAAACAAATATTTGACCCTAAGACCTCTACCATTGCTGCCTTTCTGAAAATCTACAAAACTTCAATGTTTAGGACTACTGACAATCTTAAGAAAGAACATATTCTTACCTGTCTGCATCCTACTTGTCATCCCCAAACTCCCTTTCATTGTCACTTGGAAGGATTTGAAGTGCCTCCTCATTGAAGAATTTGGAGGAGATATCAGCTTGGAGGTCAAGAGGATGCTTTCATGTATATTGCTTTCAAAACCAAGGAGAATCTGACTGAGTTAACTAACTGCTTCTATATTGAAGGGCAACAACTCATTATCAGCTGTCAGTTGACCCCAGGAATCATACACAGTATGCTCCAATGTAGTGAAGATGAATCAGCTCTTGTGTCTACACTTTAAGGCTCACAAGACATCTCTTAATTCCATTTAAAGTATTAAGACTCTCCTGCAAGACATGCATTTGACCCATGGGGTACTGTTGTCTGTGAAACAAAGGCCAACAATGCAAGAACTACCTCCCGCACTCTGCACATTATGATCCTAGGTTCAAGTGGGCAGCCTAAAAGACAAGGATGCCATAACTGTGGTGAAATAGGACATCACTCACATACCTGCACCAACCCTCAAGTAGAGGGTTGCAACCCAAAGGAACAGATGGGAAAAGAGAGGTCAGCTTAGAGGCAGAGGCGCTATCTGCTGACCAATCTCCCCTGTCTCCCCCTGATCCTCCCTCCAACAAGGAATCTCCCCCTTTGTCTGGATCAACTATCCTTCAACTATTTCACCATCTTTCAAGCAACTCTGAGCCTGTGGATTCTAACTACAATGTATCAGATAGTTATGGCTACTCTGTTTTTGCTGTCCCAGAAACTGTGTCAGTTCCTTACAAGCTTTGATCAGGGAAAACTACAACTACAACTTGCTCACCTTCAGCTGAAGCCAATGCTATGGTGGCTTGCCCTTACTTGGCCCAGGCACTCCAACCTCCTGTCCTGGTAGACTCTTCTGAAGAAGCTGCCAAGCTAGCTGAAGCTCTTTATCAGAATGTGACTGTATCTCTCCTGTTGCAGACTGTTTATAAGGAGATTCCTGCTTTAAGATGCATGTTAGCCAAATGAGAGGAAGAGCTGGAAGCTGCACATGACGTATTGGCTGTCTTGCCCCAATTTGGGAAAGATACTACCTGTGTAGAAGTGTTGATCCAAAAGGTTAAAATCAAGGTGATTCTGGATATTGGTTCCCCAGTCAATGTTGTATCCTCCAAGTTAATGAAGAAACTTAAGCTGGCTCCCAATCTCAATTACACTCAATCATATGATACTGCTGGCATGGCTCAGACGCAAGCTATTGGTGCCTACTCTGCCCTGCCCATGAGGTTTGGAAAACTTCTCATTGCTTTCCCTGCTGTTGTCCTAGAGAACAAAGTTATGACCTTCTGGTTGGTACGCAATTACTCCAAGAATACAATGGGATTGTAAATATTTGAGATGGATACCTATTGCTCTTAGGATAAAAAGTCCCCTTAATCTTTGAGGAACCTCTGTGTCTCCCTGGCAAACGCCTTAAAACTTGTGTGCTCAAGTGCCTCACAGGTATCTTCTTGCTCAAGTATAGAACTCACTTGTTTAATATGTGTTCCCCTCTTCCTTCCTGCCCTGCAGAGGAAGGTGTGCCTCTGCTTGCTCCTGCAGTTTTCACCATCCCCCCAGGCTCCCATGTGATCATTGACTCCCAGATATCTTATGAGCTACCTGAGAAATTATTCTTAGAGCTGTACTCTCCTGACTCTCTAAGCTGCAAAGAGCCTTGGTTATGCCCTGGAATTTGGGATCAAACTCATAAAGAGCCTGTACAACTGCTGCTAGCCAACCTGACTGCTTCACCCATGCAGGCTTCTAGGGAACAAGTTGTGGGACATGGACACATTAGGAGCAGAGCAAGTGGTATCCCTCTACCCCTTTGGAACATTCAGCAACTTTAATCTATCAGAAAAAAAAACCCCAAGTTCTCTCCCTATTTGCAGCTGCTAATTTCCCACAACTATCATCTGTTCAACAGAAATATGTACTAGAACTGCTTGACTAATTCAAAAATATTTTTGCCTCCAGACCTACAGACTATGACCTAGCCAAAGGGGTCATTCACCAGATTGATAAAGGTGATGCACTGCCTTTTTGTGCAAAGACTTATTGCCGCAGTAGGGTAGAAGATGCCCAGGTTTCCAAGGAACTTAAACAACTATTGAATGCTGGACTCTTAGCTCCCTTGCAGAGCCCTTGGGCCTCCCCCTTATTTATCCTTAAGAAGAAGGACAGAGGCCACTGTATTGTGATGGATTATTGCCACATGAACTCTCTCACAAAGAGGGACTTGTACCCTTTGCCCAGGATTGATGACACCCTTAGACAATTGGGAGGCTTGAAATTCTTCTTCACTATGGATTTGGCATCAGGATACTGGAAAGTTGATTTATCCCCATAAGACCAAAAAAGGCTGCTCTCATCACCTCATAAGGTCTATACAAGCCCACTCAAATGACCCAAGGACTCTGTAGTGCCCCGGCTACATTCCAACAAGCCATGGACTCTATTATATGAGACCTGAACCTCTTCTGTGTCCTCATATATCTCAACAATATCATTGTGTTCAGCTCCACCTTCACTGACCATTTGAACCATCTCAAGTCTATCTTTCTCAAGATTTGAGAAGCTGGGTTGAAACTCAAACCCTCCAAGTGTGCTTTCTACAAGGAGCAACTTGAGTTCTTGAGCCATGAGGTCACTCAGACTGGGATAAAACCATGAACAATAAGGTTGTTGCAATTGAAAAGATGTTGCCCCCCACCAATCTGTGTGAGGTGCAAGTATTTCTTGGTATGATGGGGTAATACTGTCAGTCCATCCCCAATTTTGCAGAACTGAGTGAGCTTCTGGTCCAGTTGCTCATAAATGTTCCATATGAGTGAATTGATAGTCAACAACAGTCATTTGAGGCCCTGAAGACTAAACTCAAAGAGGAACCTAACATGGTCTATCCAGACTACAACAAGGAGTTCATCTTGTACACCAATGTCAGTGGAGTTGCTATAGACACTATCCTAGCCCAACTATATGAGTAGGGTGTTGATAGATCAGTAGCCTATTCCTCCTGGGTGCTCAATAAGCACAAAAAGAATTATAGTTTTGCTAATGATTTTTGAAAGTGTTACATGCTGTTTAACAATTATGACACTATAGATATGGGACCCATTTTAAATTAGTCACCAACCACTTTTCACTCAAGTGGCTACAGCAATTAGAGGAACCTTAGGCTAATTGGCTCAATGGGCCTTATGCCTGCAAGGATATAACTTCATAGTGGTACACAGACCTGGCGCTCAACATCAAAAGGCTGATAGTCTATCCATAATGCCTTACTAGCTATTCATCCTGCTGATGATAATTGCCTGCTGAACTGATATGCTACCCTGATGATTGAACTACTGAACCTGAGGAGATAAGTCTAGCCCTACAATCCTGGTCTAAAGACACTGCCATCTTTTATGGAATTTCAGACAGGAGTAGTAATATTCTACTGATAGTTAGCCAAAGATCCTAATTTTTAACACTCTACCTGTGAGTGGTAAATTGACAGCCAATAAAGAATATAAGTGTTGAGCAACTTGGGTTATTGCTGGTATGTTCAAAACTACAGATAGATGTTAGCCTTGCCAATGTACTCTAACTAATCCTATGCAAGAGCACTACAGACTACAATATAATAGAACTTTGAAGATATTCATGTTTATTGGGACTGGAGTACAATCTAGCCAGCGGCTGCAATCTATCCAGATGTAACTAAGAGCTTGTTTTTGTCCTTTCAGGTGTCTGTATCAATATATACTGTAACAACCCTTGTTATTGTACTTCAGACAGTTCTCAGTGGCTACCTTTGCAAAAGGTCCATCTTTGCAGACTGTGCCTATCCTTATTGGTTGTTCTTGGCATGTGTGCTGCTACTGGCCTTGGCAAGGTGTACATGGCGCTTCAGCTACAGCCTACACTCTTCTTGAGCTAGCCTACTGGAAGTTATCAATTGGCTGTATCCTTACACGCCTATTATTGCACTTGGGAAACTACATTGTATTTGGTTGACGCTTAGAAATGGTCCCTGTTCAGTCCTCCTACATTGGGAGATAGAATTCCGGTATTCCTGTTTTCCATTTCCAGGGCTTAATCAGTGATTCTTTTCTGGCTAGAAAGCCTTCTGATTACTAATGCAAAGGTTCAAATTGGAGATTATATGCCATATAATAGCTGACTTGATCCAATATTAACTTGTGGATTATCAGCCATGTAATGCTGACCCAAACTGATAAGGAATCAATTATACACTGTGTGATGCTGATCTGAACTCAGTATTTCCTAGCCATATGTGCATCACTTGTTTGATGTACTCATATAAGCCCCTCAGGCTGGGTGGTACTGAGTTGATACAACATCCAGTAGGATGAATTGGGCAATATACAAATGATGGCTTAATGATTACACAGTGTGTAATCATTGATAATCACTATATTGGCTAACAGATATGCAGTGTATAATCATCATATCAATATAATAAACTAGTAATATATGGCATATAATCAATACACATTGGAATGATGATCTGTGATAATATGGCGTATAATAGTTGCATCTATTATAATAAACTAACAATTGCACAGAATATAACTGCATTATTTATATAATAATAAACAAGGGATTATGAGGTGTATAATTACCACACTTAATGAAGTGATAGCCTAGTGATAATAAAGTGTGTAACTGATAAAAGATTAGTGTGCAATGATTAGCCTGATCATTTGTGGTCAATCAGCCTAGCCTCACAATAAGAAAGGAAGATAATATGAAATAACTGTTTTATTGGTAAATAGCTATTGTAAATTATATAGAGCAGAAGGTGTGCTGTGATTAGTTGGAGGGAAATAAAATAGGCTGTTCTTGGGCCACAAGGATAGTATCAGAATTAAAATATGACATAACAACTGGTTTCACGTGGTTTTTCATAAATGAGAAATGGAAATAATAGTCACTAATTGGCTTTAAATCTTAAATTACCTTTGTTGGAGAATGTGTACAATTAGTGTAGCTACTTTTTTCCACATTTGAACACATAGTTAATTGGATAACAATAGAGGAAATTTGATTGCAATAAAACCATTGTACAATTTTTCAATTGTTACATCATTTTACATCCAGATTTTTGATTTATTGTCTTATCTAATACTGGAACTGCAACATTTCCCCCACTAGATCCAAAAATGGGTTTAAAGTGAGTGGCATCTCCAATACTAGCCATGGTGAACATATATCCCACAAGAGCTCCAAAGACAGCCTTGCAGAAGGTACATGTAGTTATCCCTAAATGCACAAGACATCAGAACCCTGTGCCAGAGGAAGAAGCAGTTATCAAGCCAACCATTTTGTGTGACATGGATGGTGCATACTTAGACCTGGATGTACAATTGCATCACATTTAGATACTGCGGCTCCCATTGGTGGGGACAGATCCTCTGTATGCTGCAATGATTCTAGCATTGAGGAATCTCATGGAGGTGACAGGGGCCAGATTGCAAGAGGGTAGCAGGGTCTATTGGCCATTTTCTTTGCATGCAGTGGAGGCGTATTTAGGGGATCAAGCCAGAGACTTCCAGTTTGGCAGCCAAGTGCTTACAGTACTTTAAATTCAGAACCTGAACGTAAAAATGCGGGAATGTCAAATCCTTGGTCCAAATTTTGAATCACTTTTGCGGGCAACTCAGCTGAGTGAAAAAAAATATTTAATAAAATCAACCATTTAATTTGACTTTTTTTGGTTTATTTAAACTGGAATTTTTTGAATATCTTAAGTAGATAACTCAACTAACAAAAGATAAAACACAACAAACAAATGCAGTATACATGAATAAGAAATGCAGGATTCTAATGTACAATGTGAGATTTCCTGTATTTCAAACAAATCATAGACATCATGTAAAACTTAACAAATCTGAAATTGCGGGATTGTCAAATCCAAGAACTAAATTACAAATCAAAAATGAGGTGAATTTGAAATAAATATAATTTATGGGTGTCTCAAAAAGGATGCCAAAGGATCTAGAGTGGATTTGTGCTAATTCTTTAAGGAATCATAGGCATTCTCAAAAATCATCCTATTCCATTTTAGAACGGCTAAAATTTAGAGCATAATATTCACCAGCTTAACATACTTAACAATAAAATTGATTAAAATATACACTCTTCTTTTTGAGTTTAATTTTTTTAATAAAAATTTATTATTTCTTCTTTCAATAACAACCAAATCAACAAGCTTTTCCCTGGCCTTGCCAGAATCATGCAGGGCTACGCTGGATCTTCCAACAGTGAAGCCTCTGTCTATGGTCACAACCAACCCGCAGGCCCCTCCCCAAGCACCACCCAGGACTGTGTTCTTTCTCCTGTGTCTTCCAGCATGGCCCTGTTTGCCCATCATGCACAGGCAGCTACCAACTCAAATCACATATTGATAATGGCATCTGGAACCAGCCATTTGAGCCATGGGGTCACCCAGAGAACCCATAATCCAGAAACAGCTAATCATATGGCACTGTTTAGTTACCAAGAGAGACACATTCCACCTCTAGCCAATCAGCCTGCAAGACACAGAAGAAAACTAATCACTCCAGAAATTGTGCTCAAAATGGTCAAAACACAGAGGATGCTTATATCTCTTGGGAAAATTGCGGCTGCAATGGGGTTTGCAAAGTCCACTATGGCTGCAACCCTGAAAGCCCACACCAACTGTGACCCCCCTCCCAAAAAGACCCTAACTGGTGCCCGTACTTCAACTGAAGGTAAAAAAGCCCACCCTCTCATGATGGCTATCATAAAGCGTGACCTGCGGATGCTCCTGGTCCAGGTCTGTCTCCAACAGGGGCTCCACAGAATTTTCACCAACAAAAGAACAGTGAATTTGTGGATGCACAGAGTTGTGGTTGCTGCTAGAATCTTGTCTAATCAAGTTCTCAGTGGCCCCATTTTGGTGGATACCAACCCCTACAATTTAACTATTCTTAATTTTATCAAAGGAAGGGCAATGAGGGCCCGTAATGACGTCATTCTTCTATCTTATGCTAAGATCTTGGTCATTATTCAAGACTTTGAAGAGAAGCACATCCAATCTGACGTCTTCAAGTGCAGCCCAATCCTGTATCAATTTGTTGGGTTTTTTTGGCAGTTTCCCTATTGGGTGTAAATCATTACTCGGCAATATCAAACACCACAGATGGTTATGCCTACCAGACAGAGCTCAAGGACATGCTGGAGGAGTGGGCTACCCAACAAGCTGTGTACACAGTTGTACTAAGTGCAGAGATGGAGCAGCGGGAATGGGCAGCCAAAGAAAATAGGGCTGCAGGGCATATCTGTTGGTCCTATCTCACCAAACACACTGCCATGCATCTTGCAGAAGTATGTCTTTACAATTTTGGTTCAGCTCTCAGGCGCTTGAAGCCTGCTACCTACAATGAACTGTGCTCTCAAATTGAGAAGGGACACAAGCTTTTCCCTTCCATATTTGTCCAGGACTTATTTGATCTCATCATCTTCTATGCAAGTGATAGTGATAAGTCCAGAAAGGACTCTTGCCTTCCCCCTTGCCCATCCATTTGTTTTATCAAGCCCACATATGTGACAGAAGAAGAATTTGAGCAATTGAAGCAATCAGCTCTTGCTGCCCCTTCCCAGTCAATAAAACAAGCCTCTCTAACCCCTCATCAAGATCAAGCCACCCGCCTTCCAACTCTGACTCCCAGACCACCAGCTATTCCCTTCCCATAACCTCTGATACCATCCCTTTTCAGGCGTAGATGATAGCAACGTTCATTCTGCCCATTCCCTCCCCCACTTGTCCCTTGATAAGTAAAATAAAACTTTTCTTTGTGACAGCTTATTAAAGTTGATATTATTTATTTTGATGTATAATTATTAACATATTCTTTTTAAATTATTGACATTCTCATAATCAATAAAATGTTGTATATTTATGACTAACAGAAAATTATTTGCATAAATATTTTTCATTATCAATAATAAATTAAAGACCATAAATGTAAATTTTGCATTCAAATATTGCAATTAGGCGTCAACTCTTGATATTTTGATGTTATGTGCATAACTCAATGTATTTTTTAATAAAATTCATTGTAAACTTGGCCTTTTTAATTTTAATTTATTAAAACAGATTGTGTTTATATTAGAGAGCTATTAACGCTTAGTACAAATATTGATAGATAGTGCATTTTACAGCCTATATATTTACCTATTGGTAATAATTCTGTAAGCTTTTTAGTCGGATTTTGCGAGGTAATAATAATGTAATGTGTTAATACATTACTGTTTATTACCATTAATTAACTGATTTTCTTTGCTATGGCAATTGTGCATTTTCTGATATTTACGCACTAGTATCCAATTGGTTGATATCACATCCAATCACATAGGCATCAGGAAACATGGTTGCCACCCCAACCATATCCAGTCTTGGGGTGGCAACCATGTTTCCTATTGCCTATGTGATTGGATGTGATACCAAACACTTGGATACTAGTGCGTAAATATCAGAAAATGCACAATCACCACAGCAAAGAAAATCAGCCAATTAATGGTAATAAACAGTAATGTATTAACACATTAAATTATTATTACCTCACAAAATCCGACTAAAAGGCCCACAGAATTATTACCAATAGGTAAATATACAGGCTGTAAAATGTACTATGTATCAATATTTGTACTAAGCGTTAATGGCTCTCTAATATAAACACAATCTGTTTTAATAAATTAAAATTAAAAAGGCCAAGTTTACAATGAATTTTATTAAAAAATACATTGAGTTATGCACATAACATCAAAATATCAAGAGTTGACGTCTAGTTGCAATATTCTAATGCAAAATTTACATTTATGGTCTTTAATTTATTAATGATGATGAAAAAATATTCATGCATTGAAGGTAGTACTATAAAAACCAGTTTTTTGATGTAATTCAAACAAAATTTCAAATATCTACACCCTTATCAACAAATTATAGTCAGCCCTTCAAAAGATTGTCAAGCTTGAGCATAACATAAGGGAAAGTGTGGTAAATCAACTGGGAAATGAGGGAAGAGCTTTGCTCCAGCAAAAAAAAACCGCAAAAAATAGCCTAGGAACAATAGTCAACAAAGAACACAAGGAAATAATTTTAAATCTTCAAAAGGAAATACTCAAGTGGTTAGATTTTAAAAGTGAAAGTTACAAATTGTGTGAATTTTCAAAAACCAACAGAAAGAATACTCAAAAAATCAAATTAATTGAAGGAAATGAAAGCTCAAAGGAAATTAACACAAATGAAGAGGAAACTGACCAAATGGAAAAAGATGAAAACAAAACACAAGCAAGAAGCAGGAGCGCTTCAAGAAATACTGAAAACCTATCAAATGAATATCAAGAGGAAGCACAAGTTGCAAGAAAGATAAGGAAAATCAAGCCCAGAAAAACAAATGAAGAGCAGCCAACACTCATGAAGTTTGCTGAAGGGGCGCCTGTGGCTGAGGGGGCCACAGGGGAAACAATTAGTAAGTCTTTTTTATGTTTTACTTTTATTTATTTTAGTTATCACTAGGAATGGGGACAAGGTTGCGGAAGTGGCGGCTTTTATGCCAAGTTGGTTCTACGGGGGTTACCAGTCACTGGTAGCCCCTGTAAAACAAATAAATAAAAAACAAATAAATAAAATAATTCAACAGAATATGAATAATTTTTCAAATATCAAAGCTAAAGATAGGGAATATTTACCACCTGCAGAGTGCTTGCCATGGGTAAGGGAAGCATACAAAATAGGGTCAAATATCAACTTCAAAGAGATGAATGAATTTGCGTGGATGTCAAGATAAACTTTGATGAATATATATATGAAAGCATTCAAAGATTCCAATTGCAAACATCAATGAATATAAAAAACTTAATAAAAACTGGCTTTAAAATAGGAACTGAATATCTAAAAACAAATTTTTAATGAAGTATTCAAGGCATTGTCAAATAAAGTCAGGGATGAAGTCCTCGTGAACACATTTAAACCTTTATTCATTTTGTTTGCCAAGGCATGGGGGGCAGATACAAGTCAGGCGCCACCAGAATCATCTTCAAATTCAACCAAACATCCTACATCAACAGATTAGTTCAAGTTTTCAAAAATATTATACATGTTCTCTGAAAAATATACCTTGCAAAGGATTCACATCACAGTATACCTAGGAATCCTTCTACATTGCATATTAAAAACCAATGTCAAAAAGTTAGAGGATGTACCTAGTCAACTCAATATATGCTAATTAGCACTGGAACACCAGAAGACACCACAGGGGTATAGGACAGTTGAGCACATCCTGTACAATTCCTTTGCAATGGTATTGTTGTATGGGTTTTATGTGCCTCCCAAAAAGAATCTGCTGATTGATTTGCTTACCCACCTCCTTTTTATTAAACGTTTGGCAACCACCAGAGTACAGGGCGCCACCCCTCTAGCAATTGCATCCAGGTTGTCCACCACATACAGAAGAGTATGTGGATCCAATTAGACAATCTAGCTGAAAATTTGATTTCAGGGTATAATTCCCCAGAATAACTGCATTCCATTTGCAATTTGCATCTCCCTAATAAATAATCTTCCCTTGCAATTTAAATTTTATTTTTTTTAATTTTTTTATTCAAATATTAAAATTTAAATATTATAATAAAAATATTAAAATTTAAATATTATAATAAAAATATTAAAATTTAAATATTATAATAAAAATATTAAAATTTAAATATTATAATAAAAATATTAAAATTTAAATATTATAATAAAAATATTAAAATTTAAATATTATAATAAAAATATTAAAATTTAAATATTATAATAAAAATATTAAAATTTAAATATTAAAATTTTAATATTTAAATTTTAATATTTAAATTTTAATATTTAAATTTTAATATTTAAATTATAATAGTTCTATATCTAACTATATTATAAGACATTAGTTACAGTATGCAAATATTTCATATAATAAAAAATTAAAAATGTTTTTATTTACTAGCTTGTCAAATACAGGTTCATTTATTACATAGATAAGCAATAGGAACTGAATTTATCCGCATCATGTGGCCTGCTCCACTTATATTCTAAACAAGTGATTGTTTAGAACTCAAATTACCTTTCCCTTGTAATATGATTTGATAAATATATTTGATATGCTTGACCCGCATCCTAAGTACTAATTAGTAAGAAATACATGAAAATCATTGGTTTCTGTGTTGTGTGGCTATAGTGGCACTGAAATAATAAGGATCAGATGATGACTTGCAAGGTCCAGTTTGTGGCTTAAAAAAGCCAAAGTACCAACAAGGATTCACAATTGTTTAAATAAAATTAATCTATTTCTATGATTTTTTAATTAATTTATTTGTTAGCGCAACAGTCAATATAATATTCAGGGTATTATAATAAAAATATGTGCCCTCATACCTAGTATAATTAATTTTACTTACCTTTTCTACATATTCTTATATGTCTATAATACAATCAAAAGTCACATCATTATATAAATAATAATTTTTGAGTCCTACTAAAAACAAATTAAACCCAGAGCACCCATTTATCTGATTGGCTCAGAGGCCAGGGCTTTGGGAGGAAGGATTCTGAGTGCTTGTAAAAAGCTGCCGCCACATTGGGTGGCATTGCAAATTGACTGACCTAAAGGATGTTGAAGAGATCCTTGGTGTCCTGAGGGAGGCCTTGCTTCACCTTATTATTGATCCAACCAAACACATCCTCAATTGGGTTCAGAAATGGAGAATAGGGCGGAAGGAAAAGGAGTCTCATTGGGCAGTCAGCCAGGCAGTGGCTGGCCAAATGGCTATTTTTATTGATTGGCGTGAACTCTGACACAACCAAATCCACCTTGTGGAGCCCAACATTATCCAAAACAACAATGTTGGTTGTACTGCAGTAATTGATCCAGAGATACTCCTTGAAAGTTTGAAGAAAATCAAGAATTGTCCTGCTATTATAAGAACCCTTGATCATCTGGTATTAATCCAACCCACAAGGAACAAGAAGTGCAACCATTGAATAGGTCTGGGAACAGAAAGCTGCACAATGGGCTACGCCGTCCTTGGACCCCTTCTCAACCCACCCATGCCTAGACCTAAGTGAGGAGGAAAATGACAATTTGTCAATGTAGAAGAACTGGACATTTCCAGTCTCCTTAAGGGCCAGATAAGTCTTGGCATAAATGTGTCAATCTTTGATAGTTTTTTTGCTGTTCCTGTTGTGCAGAAAAACTCTGAGGACCTTCCAAGAGAAGCCTAATTTGACCATTTATTTGTAGACAAGGATTTGGAGACAGAAAGCCCAAACTCTGTGGCAAGCATTGATTGGAAAGCAAGCATGTCCAGGTGGTAATCCTTGGTAACCCACTGCTTGATTGCATCAATATAAACAAGCTGAAGGAGTTTGGGCTGCCGCTTAGCCTTGGTGTATTTGGCAATTTGCTCAGTATTGCTGTATTTTTTGTTGACATTGCCAATATACCTGGCCATGACATCAAATTGGGACGCAATATCCCAAACTCTCATTCCCCGTTCAAGCAGTTGAGGAAAGCTTCACGCTCATTATCTGTCAACTGACGCTGGCCCTTGACAGTTACCACAGCATCCTGGCTGGCAGGCTCAACACAGGGGATGAGGATCTTTGTGTAGAAGGTGGGATCACGCTTGGTTGCGCTGGCACTGTCAATGGTGCCATAAGACATAGGTGTAGATGGATCCTTGATTGTAGTCAATGGCTTGTAGGTGGTGTCAAAGATGCAGGGGCAGAAAGTAGCCACTCTTGGATCAAGAGTGCAGGGCCAGGTGACAGTTGGGTACACAGTGGAGGTGTAAGTAACCTCAGTGTTTCCGGTGACCTTGGTGTAGGAGACTTTGATTGCAGGCCTTGAGAGCAAAATCTGTCTTGGATTCAGGCTGGTTGATAGGGCTTGGGACGCAGGAGATGGTTGACTGGAAATGACGCCTTGGGAGGCCTGTGTGTCAACATGACTCCCCTCAAGTTGGGTTCTGGGTCTGTTCTTGGACCCTCTGGGATGCCCTTGGGGACAGGCTGCCCCACAGGCTGGTGAAGGCGCTGGTTGAGAATGCACTTGAGGGTCAATAAAAATAAAATAAAAAATATTTTATATTAAATATGTATTTATTTGGATTTATTTGTTTTTTTTGAGTGATTATTATCTCTAGATTTAGCCTTGAATAGTAACAGAATTTTTATATCCGTGATTTGAAGTGTATAATATTGTATACTTTCTGGGTTTGGATAATTTTAAAGTTTAATCACTTTTTATGTCTAAACATGGTTATTGAGATTGAATTTTCAGTTTGATTTTAGTCATGGTGGAGCTTCTTGATTTGGGTTGGTGTTTCTTAGTGTGCTTACTGTACATTAAATTTGGATTCCAGTTCCTGCAATTAATATTTGAGTTTACTAGTGGCATTCAAAAGTGATTTGAAATTTGGTTATTGGATTTGAAAATCCTGCAATTTCAAAAAACAAAGTAAACTTAATGAAAATGGTTGATGTATTTGAACGCTTCAAATCTAATTTCAGTTTTTCATTTTGTCCATTGGAAATATGCAGTTTGACTTGAACTTTGCAAAGTGTCTGTGAGTTCCCACATTTTTAAAAATTCAAGAAAATACTAAAAAAACAAATTTAATTAAAAAAAGGCCATCCCACAAAAGTGATTTGAAATTTGGACCAAGGATTTGACAATCTTGCATTTTTATGTTCAGGTTCTTAATTTAAAGTACTCCAGAAGTCCAATGTGAAAAATCTTTGTAAAGGCAGTGGTCAGGTCTTGGGCTGTGCTGGGGGCAACAGAGATCAAGACTGTCAGTTGGGTGTCTTCTGACAACTTTGACCAGCATCTACAACAAGCCTTCCAAGAGGTGATGTAGAGGTATGCAGTGGGCAGGAAAGAGCATCTAGTGCCTATGACAATGGCGGGGAATCTGGTCCTTAGGGGTACTGTCCAGTGTGATATCAAATAAGAGGATAACATGGGAGTCTTCTTGGACTGGGCTCTCTCTGTCTTCTATGGGGTAGGTGATGTAGTCCCTTCTGAGTATGTCCTTTGTGAGAACCTATTTTGGGATTGTCTCTTCCTTGGTGTTGCCTTTCCTGTGGCCATTGGTCTGAACCAAGTTAATTGGTTGGTAGGCGTTCAATGTCTAAGTTGGGGCCATTGTATTTGTGGGTCCATGGACAACCAGTTGTGTTTATTGGCAGCCATACAGGCATTTTAATAGTTGGTAAATTATTGCCAGGGTCTTGGCATTCCTGAATAAACACTGTTTCTTCTTCTCTATAGTCTACAATAGTTACACAAACAAGACAACAGCTCATGAAATTTTTTATTGGGCTTTTTCTTTTTTGGGTTGTTGTCCTCGTTGGGGATTAATCTTGACTACTAGGATCAGCATGCATATATTGAGTGTGTACTCTAGTAATTGATTGCCAAGAATGGGGATCCTTGAGTGTATAGGATTCAGGGTCAGTTTTTTGTAAAACTTGTACTGGTCCTTGCCAAAGAGAGGCAAGCTTAGAATCACAATCATACTCTCTGTTGCTGAAAAATTACACCAAATCCCCAATATTGTAGGTGGGAAGGGTGGAGCACTTGGAAATGGCTTAGTCAAAGTCTTGGAGTTTGTGGTTCAAGTTGAAAGTGTAAGCTTCAGACTGTAAGAAGATGAGTGTCTGGACTAGTTTGTTGAGGTATGCCTCTGGGGACACTGTCAAGCTAGGCTTAACCAGGGAGTAAAATGGGGTAGCAATACTGGCTGTTGTCCATAGAATAGTTGGAAAGGGGGCTCCCAGTGGTCCTGTGGTAGCCAATGTTGTAGGACAATATTGCAGCAGGCAAGAAGATTTCTAATTCTGTCTCTTGTTTATGACTTAGATTTTGAAGTATCTGTACCAGGCTGCTGTTAGTGCACTCTACCATGTCATTTGTCTGTGGTTGGTAGGGGGGTAGATAGTATAATACAGATTCCCATTAGCTAGTTGAGGTGGGGAATAGCATAGCTAGTGAAGTTGGTGCCGTTTTCAGTCAGCAGGATCTGAGGACAGCTGTGCTTATAAATGATGTTCTCCAAGATGAACATAGTGGTGGTCAGGGAGGTCTGGTTATGGATAGCCTTGGCTTCCACCCATTTGTTCAGGTGATTTACAGCTATAATAAATAACTTGTTATTGCTGTTGGTGACCAGAAAGGAATACACTACATCAATGACAACTGTGTGGAAGGCAAAATCAGGACAGACCAGCCTGTGTTGAAACTTGGCTACCTTTGGGCATTTGATGTTGCAGTTATGACAAGTGGCTAGTGTATTAAACATGTCAGTGTGCATTCCTTCCCAGAGGCAGTGTTGCTGTAAAATGATCAGTGTCTTCTTTATTCCCCCATGTCCAGTAGTCTTGTGTGCAGCTACTACTGAGTTGTTTTGAAGGAATGAGTGCATGTAAGGCAGCCAGGAGTCCCCACAAAGCTTCAGAAGTTGCCCTTTTGAAGCTTTTGTGTCAACAGCCAGCTTATTAAGAGTCTTCTGTATCTCCACTGGTTCCTCTCCCCACAAAGAAGGATCCTCCTTAAGATTGTCATAGAGTGTGTCAGCCTTGGGGAAGACTAAGGCAACAGTGGGAAGGCGGGTAAGACATTCTGCATTCTGGTAAGCAGTACCTGCACAGTGGACAATCTTGTAGTCATAAGCTTGGATTTTGATAGCCCAATAAGCAAGGCAGCCTTCTGGGTCTTTTAGCGTCTTCAGCTATTTAAGGGAAGCCTAGTTGGTGACAACTATGAAGTGTACCCCATGAAGGTACACCCTGAATTGTTGGTAGGAGCATATCACTGCCAAGCACTTGCACTCTGTGACTGTATAGTTTCTCTCATAGACATTGAGAGTACAGAAGCAGTAACCACTGGGTGCTCTAACCCTTCAGCGTCTAACTGAGAAAGCACACCACTAATAGCTGTCATACTGGCATCAGTGTGGACTATGAATGGCTGAGAGAAGTCAGGATAGGCCAGCACAGGAGCAGCAGTGAGTATCTTCTTGAGGGCCTCAAATGCAGCCTGGCAGGCTGGGATCCAGAAGAAGTTCACGTCAACACAAAGGAGTTAGAAGAATGCATTCCCCAGTGGGGCAAAGTTGGGGGTAAATTGATGGTAGTAGTCTATTATCCCCAGGAAGGCTTGGGGCCTCTCTTGCTGGAAGGCATCTGCATCTTCTCAATAGACTCCATCTTGAGGGGCACAGGAAAGAGACCATCATGGCTGATGATGAAACCAAGGAACTTCAAGTGCTACTTTAAAGAAATTGCATTTCCTAGGTTTAAGCTTTAGATTAGCCGCAATCAATTGCTAGAGCATAGCCTTGAAGTGTTCCAAGTGTTGACCAAAAGGTCTCAAAAAGACGTTGATGTCATCCAGATAGACCAGGACATAAGAGAGCTTGAGGTCCCCCATCACAGCGTCAATAGCTAGTTGAAAGATGGCTGTGGAATTGAAGAGACCCTGAGGCAGCCTGGTAGGCTGAAACAGCCATTGGTCTGTAATAATGGCAGAATTCTCTTGGTCAGCTGGAGGGAGGTCAATCTTCCAGTAACCAGATACCAGGTCTATGGCTAAGAAGAAATTTGCCCCACCCAGGCAATCTAATGTGTTGTCAATCTGGGGCAGAGGGTAAGAGTCCTTCTTAGTAACTGAATTCAGGCAAAAATAGTCAATCATCACCCTGTTGGAACCATCCTTCTTCTTGATAATAAGAAGTGGTGAAGCCCAGGGATTTTTGCTGGTCACTAGCATTTCAGAGCTTAGAAGTTTCTGCAGCTCTTTTTCAGCAATATTTTTATTGGCTTGACTTTTCAAAAAGGCCTTGAGAAAACTGGTGGACTACCTTGGATATCTATAGTGTGTTCCACGCCAATGTCCTTGCCCAGATCCATATTATCCTTAGAAAAAATTCCTTGTATTAAGCAAAAAAATCCAATGCTTGGTCCTTCTGAGTTTCAGAAAAGCCACTCAAGGAGTCTTGACTGATGATAGGTAGAACCAGGGGAAGCTCAAAAAAATGGCTAATTATGAGAATTCTGCAAAGGGTGCAGTCTCTTTTATATTATTGTGTTCTTCTAGGTGGATATGGGCAATCAACTGGTGCTTGGAAACTGACTTAGGCGTGGTCCTCATGTTGGCTAGGAGCATCAAGATATCCTTATCATCAGCCATCACAATTCTAGGGTCAACCCAGGGTTCTATTTGGGAGGCGTTTGGGATACCAAAGTCTTCTCCATGAGTACCAATAGGCAAGGACATAGAGAGCCCCATGAGTGAATTACTTGGAACCCAAGGGGATAGTCACAGTCAAGGATTTATTGATGGGGATAACCTTGGCCTCACTGATAGAGAGTGGTAGGGCCATGGTCTTCTTACTACGCATGGTGTAGGCAACTGGCACTTCTCTAAAGAGATACTCTAAGTTTATATAGTGCAGTTGATAGAGAGGGAGGTAAAAAGGGCGGTCACCATGATAAAACATAGGGATGTATTGCCTGAGGATGCCAAAGGTATGATCTTCATGGTTGGTCATGGTTCCATATTGTACCATAAAGCTGGTGCCAATTAGGATGTCATAGCAGTTTTTTTCAAAACTAGGGCCAGGGAAGTCAACATCAAATTTTCAAAACAGAGGGGGAGGTAAGAGTAAGCGCCTTTGGATCTAGTAGTCTGAGGTCCAGCAGTGGCAAACACTTCATAATAGAACAGTGTTGCAACCAAGTTTCTAGACTTGCCTGCTAACATATCTTACAATACACAGGGAACACTTGATGAGTTGCCCCTTGAAGTATATAACAACATGTACTAATCTGATGGCAATATTAAATGGCGGGTACTTCATCCTAATTAGGACCACTACCAATTCAACTTGCTGATCCCCACACAAGTTATTCCTTGGCTTCAAACCTTACATGGAACTTCCCACCATGCCACCCCCATGTGGCCTTGTGGCTTTCCCCATATGGTATATTAATCACAATATTCTACAATAAACAATACCTTATTCTTATTATTCTGTCCTTTCTATTGGACTGTTGTCTTCCCCAATTCCAAATACTGAATCCTCATTGGTTCAGTTGTAACAACAGGTCAGGTGCCAATTTCAGTTTCTTGACCAGCTGGAAGGAGATGATGTTGCCAGGAGCACCAGAATCCAAGATGACGCGCACATGTATCTTATTGACTACCAAGTTGATGTATGGTCAGTCCTGACAGTTCTCTCTGACCTTGGCTAACTTAGAGACTTGGTGGACGCTCAACCCTTTGAAATTCACTAGAAAGGCAGCCATGGCAGCTCCTATGGCTTTTTTTGCCTCTTGAAGAGATTCCAATGGTGCAGACATATTCACCAAGTGTAGTAGTTTGATAAGTTGTTCCACAATGTCATCTTTGTGAGCAACTTCAGCGGTAACAGCACCCATGTCAAGACTAAAAATGTTGACAGTGGCCATGTCAACACTTTTAATGTCAACACTATATTAAGTGACAACCTGGTTTTTAATAATGTTGTCTCCTGGATGTCACCACTTTTTTAACTAACAGAGCACTTTACCTTGAACATTTTTAATATAAAAATTATATTTTAAAATGCCTTTTTATACTAAAATGACAACATAGAGTTCAAAACTGCAATAAAAAATTACTAAAAGTAATAAGAATAAGGAGATATAAGCAACTAATTTTCAATTTACTATGTAAATTACACTCTTTATTATAAAATTATTTTTTATTCCCATAAAAATTTAAAATCCAAAGAGCCAAAAATAAAGATATTTTATATATCAAAATAACTACAAAATATAAGAAAATTCTAACTTTAATTTATTATACTTTATATAAGCATAACTGAAAATATCTCATACCTTAAAGATAAATAAACAAAATATAAGATTTTTCTTTTTAAACCACATTAAAACTGTATACAAAACTTACCATTTATACATAAAAAGATTAGTACACTTTAAATAAATTAAAAATTAAAAGTTTAAAAGTAAAAAATATACAGGCAAAGCAAGGTTAATTAAGCTAATTAAAGCCACCAGCAAGAGCAGTGACAACATCCTCAAGGTACTTCTTAATCTCTGCCACCTTGTACTTTTTCTTTACCACCTTCTGAACGTCCTCCTGGTAGTCCTGCTCCTTGGACTTTTGCTTCTTGGGGGCCACCTGGTTGGCCAGGTTGCAAAACTTGGAGACAGTTCTTGCTTGTTCCTCCTGCAGCTTCTGGAAAAACTTTTTATATTTGGGGTTGGACCCAAACTTCACCTTCAGGTGCTTATGCCAAACCTCAAGGCTAGAGATGGTCTTCATCTCCCCCTTGATGCAGGCGCCCTGGCAATTCCAAGGGGCAGTGGCTCTGCTCTTACCTCTCCAGGAAGTCACCTTCTTGCCCACTCATTGGTGATCAAAGTAATCCAAGTAACCTTTGAAGATGGTGGAGTGCTTCTTGATGTAAGCGTCCTCCAGGAGGGCCTTAAAGCCAATCCCAGTATGCTCTGAGCGCACAAAAGCCAAGGCAGCAAACTGAGTCAAGGCAAAGCGGCACTTCCCCTTACCATTGTTAAGATACTCCTCAAAAAGGTCCTTCTCACTCTTGAGATTCTTGATGAGGGCCTGCCTAAAATGGAAGAAGCAGCCCTGGACTTCTCCATTGAAGGTGGCCTCAAAGGCTCTGAACTTAGCTTGCTTAAAGTCCATTATGATAACCTTTGGCCCAAGTGAGCGCGCATGAGCTAGCTGCTCAGCAGCTAGGGTAAACTCATCCTTCTCAGCGGAGGAGGGATTTTCCCTTGTGGCGTGAGTGGGAGGGGGGATCTGGTTGGTGGGAAGGGAGCTCAAAGCATCCCAGACAATCTTGAAGGCTATGGTGTAGACTTCAGTCTTGGCACCAGGAAGGAGAAAGAAAACAAGGGGGATAACCTGGTCATTGAACTGCCCATACAGGACCCAAAGCTGCTTGAAGAGAGAGGGGCAAGTAGCAAATGTGCTGTTGCACAGCCAGGTAGTAGCAGTGTTCAGCTGCTTCAGGTTTTGGGTTGTGGCATAGGCTACAATCCTATCCTCCACTTCCTGCTCATTGTCATGGAGCAGGAACATCTCACCATCCTCTGTCTTCTTAAGGGCATCTGTGAGGACCAGGTCTTCAATTTTAGTGGCACTCTTGGCCAGAGGGTTTGAGGCTTAACACCTATCACTTAAAAACTTGACCAACTTATTGTGGATTGGTACCCTCTTCAAGCTGGTTGGGGAGAGATACTTGGAAGCAAGCACAGCCAGCTGGGTGGTGGAAAGATCTTTGGAGGTGGGCATCACCTGGATGAGATACCACTTGAGGAGGCGGGCTATGGCGGTGTTAGGCATGATGCAGGTATGCTTATCCTTGATGATTTGGACCAAGTCCCAGCGCTCAGTGTTGAGCTGCACTGGGCAGGAGCAATCCTTGCAGGTGTAATGGCGGCTCTTGAAGCCCCAGTTGGCATTGTTGCAAGAGAAAATATACCCATTGGCCACCATGGCTGGCCCACCCTTTACACTCATGATTGGGAAGTATTTGGGCAAGGAAGACGGAACCTTGAATTTGCTGTCAACATTGCAGATGTTGTGAGCCAACAGAGGGTCCCAAGGGCCAGCAGGAGCATGGCGGAAGCCAGGGAAGTAATTGGGGCGGGGCTTTGAATCATCCCCAGATGAGCTTGAAGGGGGGGAGTTTGGCAGGGGTGGGGAAACAGAAGGGGGCTTATTGTGGTGCTCTTCATGTGCAGGAGACTTTTCTTTGGATGGGTCTTTTTGCCTTGCCACTTCTTCTATGTTGGCTCCTTGTCAGAAGCCAAGTTGTAAAAATTGTGCTCTGTAAACAAGTTATCAGATTACTCTCCCCCAGTGGAGTGAGTAGGGCTCTTCTCAGGAGAGGGCTCAGTGGAGGGCTTTGGTGAGGGCTGTGAGGATGGTTTGGAGATGGCCTTCTTTGATGAGACAGGCTTCTTTTTGGTGGGTTTGGTTGGCTTTGAAGGACGCTTGGTTCTTTTGGGCTGTTGAAAAGGGTTTTTGTCCTAAAATAATAAGTAAAATGGTTTAAAATAAACCAGTGTATGTAAAAAACAAGCAAAACAACTTAAAAAGCATAATATAAAAAAATTAAATCTTAGATGGTTTTTATTGGCATTTAAAAGTTAAAAAATAAGTGTATAGCTTTTATTTTATTAAAGTTATAAATAAAAATTAAAAGTCAAGAGAAATATGCAAAAGTATTACATTTATATATAGATTTTATTTTGAAAATTAGAAAATATAAAAGAGAAAAGTCAAAAATATAAGGTATCAAAAAATGAGAAGTTTTTATTATATAAAACAGTAGGACGCACCATTTTGAAAACAGCACTTTAATTTACGCCATCTCAAATAAAATTTGAGATGGCATTTTTTGCGTTAGTGATTTTGAATCACAAAAAAATAAAATAAACAATAAAATAGTTGAAATTTACATATATCTTTATAATGCAACATCTCAAATCTACGCCATCTCAATTCCGTCACTTTGAGTCAGATTAATTAAATCTTATTTTGCTAACTTTATTCACATATGAAATCACTTAGTGTGGGGCATGTTTACGCCATCTCAACTTTACGTCATTTCAAATTACGCCGTTTATCTTAAACTAAAATAAGCTTATACCCAAACTAAAATAAAGCCTGTGGTATAGTGCCAGAAGATGTTCCTATAGTATTAATCTAAGACACTTATACTAAGAACAACCTAAATAGACGCCACTATGATAGTCCTTCTAGTGATTGTCATTGCTGGGTAAAAAAAAAGTTTTGTTATATGTAATTTATAGCTTTATTATACATAGATACATTGATAAGGGTTTCCTCAATAAAATATTTTAATAGTGATTTTAATATGGAAGGGGGTGATTACGCCATTTCAATTTATGTCACTTCAAATTCCACCAAGTTTCATATCACCCAATTGATTTGATGCGCACAATGGATAGGGGAAAATAAGGGGGAATTACCTATGACGCCAGGCTACGCTATATTGATTCCCCTACTGCAATTCTTGCTTTCCACTTTTCAAAAGTCTAGTTTCACGTCAAAAATCATTATAATAAAGAATGTAAGAAAACATATAAAACTTTGCAAATATATATTTTTTGATCTTCTCTAAACAACTGGGTACTTTTTAACCCCAGTTGTATAAGCAAGTTTTTGAGAAATTCAAGTTTTACTCTTTGGCCTGGTTGAGGTAGCTCCACAGTAGAATTGTTAATTTAATATAAAAAAGGTCTAAAATACTATGTTTTTGAGCTACGGCACCTCAATTATGTCACTTTGAAAACACCATTTTGAAAGCAAGTTTTCAGTCAAAACTCAAAGTTTTCCCTACTTGCGTTACTAATGAAAAAATTATTTTTACAAAATGAAAAACATTAAAATTTTGATAGTGTATTTTTTTATCTTTTCTACAATTCTATGTAAAAAATTGATACTTTTATGTTAAAAACATTCTCATTTTTCTCTTTAAAAACAACCCCTCAAATTGCTCATATTTTGATGCTAATTCACTTTTAGATGCCTCCCAAGTCAACTGCCAAAGCTGCGCCCAAGGCCTCTAAGGCCTCAAAGTCTAAAATCACTCTGCCCAAGACCAAAAAGGCCAAGACAACCCCAAAAAAGCAGCCTTCTAAGGCCAAAGCCCCCCCTAAGACCCTAACTTCATCACCTGAACAAGAGGGAAACAGTCCTACCCCTCTTCACTCTTCATATGTTTACTCCCCCTCTGATCCTCAAGAGAATTTTTTCAACTTCAATTGCCATTCTGACCCCACTTCAGAGCCTGAGAATGAAGAGGAGCAGGAGCCTGAGCCTGGTGCTCCTGCAGATGAGCCAATTGAGCTCTGGGATCTTAACTCCATCCACAATGTATGCAACCAAAATGGCACCTTTGCTGTGCCAACAACGTACCCTATCAGCTATCAAATTATGACTAAGAAAGGGGGTGTTGGCTTTGTCTACAAGGGCTACAGCTTCAGCTGTAATGACAAGAAGAAACCAATCTGCCAACATCACTTCAAATGTGATAACGTTGGCTGCCCAGCAAGGCTCACAACTTATGGGTTCACCATATTTAAGGCCCTTACTGTTAACCACAACTGCGCTGAGCCTTTTGACCCTCTCTATCAACTTATCTGCTGGTTTCTTTGCCAGGTGATCCCAACCACAAAGGATCAAACTGCAACTGAGGTTTTCAACAATGTGTTCCTTAATTTAAATGATACCCAACTAGCAACTGTTGGTGGCGCCTCAAAATTACAGAGATATTTCACTGATCAGAGATATGCTCTGAGCACTAAAGGCGTCAGTGCAAGCTCCATTGACCAATTGATCATTACTGAGGAGCAAAAACTATCTTGCCATGAGGAGAGATTCCTTCTTCATGATGATGATCAACATGTCCCAGAGCGTATCATCTGCTTTGCAAAAAGCCAGGATCTGAACAACCTCCTCAAGTGTAAGACCTGGCTTGTAGATGGAGCTTTCTCAACCTGCCCAAAGCTCTTCAGCCAGCTTTGAAATAACATGGGAAAGTTGCAAATCTGGTTCTTCCCCTGGTCTTCTTTTTCCTCCCAAATAAGAAGCAGGAAACTTAGGTCCAGGCGCTCACAATTTTAAAAGCCAAACTGGATGAAATCCTCCCAACTATTGAAGAGGAGCCCAAGGTGACTAGAGGGTGCAAGAAAATATCCATATCCAAAGAAGAAAACTCTCCCACCCCAACCAAGAAAAAGCCAGAAAGCCTTCCCTACTACAAATATCTGGTAGTGGATTTCAAACAGGCTCAGACAAATGCCTTTATTTGTGTCTTTAAGAGCTCCCCTCAGGGATGCTACTTCCACTTCCGGCAGGCACTCTGCCAATGCCTCCAAAAGTGCTCTGACCTCTGTGAGCTGGTCTACACTGAAGACACCAAAGAAGCAAAGGATGTTTTTAATTGCTTTGCTTCCCTTGTCCTTGTGAAAAAGGAGGATACCAATGCCTTTTAAGATGCCCTCCTCTGCCATCCCTATATCCAGGCCAACCAGGCAGCCTTTGCTCTGTTCATTGAGTATTTTGAGACTTAATGGGTTGGCATCTTCCAAGGAGTATACCACATTAGAAAAGGCAGTGAATAAATCACCTGGAACTGCTATAAGCAGATCAAAGACAGGCTGATCAAGACCACCTCTTCCCTTGAAGAGTGGCATAGCCAGTTTGCTACAAGGGTTAGGGTTCATAAGCCCAAATTCAATAAGACCATGGTCCACCTCAAAACCCAACAAGCCATCTCTGCCTGCCTCTAGACTGGTATGAAGACCAAGGGTGATCCCCCCAAGATGATCAAATCAGTGAAAAAGTACACTGAAATCAGCAAGGTGATCCTTGCCTACTATCTCAAGGATAGCAAGCTTGAGCATCTTCAAGCCATCTAGTTGCTCTTTCCACTAATGTTTGAGCCTATTTCCAATAAATACTACTCTATCTTATCTCTTCTTTCCTTTACTTTTTTCATTATTTTAGTTTTATTTAGTATTTGGTATAATTCTATGCTTATTTTAAAGTATAGTTTGTAGTTAAAATAGATGAAAATAGTTGTTTTTGGGATTATTTTAACTTTTGGGCTTTACACAACTATGTTGCTACAATTAACCCCATTTTTATTGCAGATTTGGAATTCTGAGGCTTTTTTAAGCCTATAATTTTTTTTGAATTTTTTTTTGGGAATTTTTTGGGTAATTTTTGGAGTTCAAAAAATCTAAAATTTTAAACCTGTTTTTTCTTAGTCAGAATGCCGTAAATCAAAATGGCGTTTTTACTAATAAATCAAGATAGCAGAAAATTGAGATGGCGTATTTCAAGATGCTGTTTTTTGAGATGCTGTTTTTGAAATGGTGTGTCCTACCTGTAAAATATAAAGTTTTATATGTGAGAGCTGAAAAGCGTCAACATTATGAGTGTCAATTAGTAAATTTTCAAAAAAATGTTGACAGTGACAATGTTATCAAATATAATATATACAATTTTTCTAATCAACAGTGAGAATTCAGATTTTTTACTATGTTTTTTCATATTACACTTAATTAAATTTACACAGGCTAGCAAAAATTAACCATTTTCTGTGTATTTTTGTTCACTTATAAAAATTAAAAAAACATATGAAAATAAATAAAAAAGTATCAAGATTATTTATTTCTTTATTAAAAATTATATTTGGGTAGTGGTAATATGATATTTTACCATTATGTATATGTGAAGTTTTTAAACCTTTGGCCAAGATATTGAAAAGGGTAAAGTGTCAACAATGTCACTTACAACATTCTTTATATGAGGTGACATATTAATCTAGGCTTAATTGCGCCACTCTAATTTGCTTAACTCCACCCCAGGAGATAATCACAAGCAAATAAAAGACATTTCTGAGTGTAGACATTATTTTCAATGCTAAATTCTATAGTAAACTACATAGTAACTCACGCTTAAATTATTAGATTGCCATTAGCCACCAATCCACTTAATATATTAAAGCTGTAATAAGTGCCACATATATATTTATAACATTAACATTCCAACAATCAAATGTATGCACACTGTCTTTTTCAATATAATAATTCAATAAAAAATATTTTTAAATGTGCACTTATTTTTTTACTGTAGATATTTCAGTTTTGTTATTAAAAATAAGTTCAGCTTAAAAAGTGTCAACATTGACACTTTTACGTTGTAAAAAAATAAAAATAAACTAATTTTTATTAGTAAAAGTAAAGGAAAAATATGGTTAAATCAAGTTTTTATTAAGCTTAATATTAAATTGTGTTGAGATGGCCACAATTTTGTCGTGTTTTCTGGGTTTGCACCCCTGAACACTTTAATACAAAAGAATTAAGCTAGCACAACTAGTAAAAAACGTAGGAGATTTAGAGTTTTGAGTTGACAGTGGCCATGTCAACAAAGTGTTGACATGGGCGCTGTTGCCACTTCAGCCCCAGGTTGAACCAGTTGCTCAGCATAAGGTAGGGCCATGTTCTGTCTGTAAATTTGTTTGATAACCACCTCAGGACAAATGATTGTGTGTCTAGTCCTGTGATTGACTGTGAGGACACAATGAAGGAAGTCCTCCTGGACGCCCTCAGAGTCAGGGAACCCAAGATCTGGTGTAGAAATAGGGTCTGCCAAGGGGGATGCAACCTCAAGATCAGATAGGAGGCAATTATAAGCTCTGGGGACAGCCAAGGGTTTGTCAGGTGGGCGTGGAGTGGGAGGAGTGGGTTGAGATGAGACTAGAAAAGCAGCTAAAGATTTCTCCTTGTCATGACTACTTATCAGTTTTTTGACCCATCCACCTGGGACTTCTCAGTCTCTGACTCCACTGGGCAGCTGTTTTCCTCATCCTACATACCAATGTAGTGCATCTTCTGGTAAGGGTTCTTGCACTTAAAAAGAATTGAACAGTCATACCATATTTGAAGCAGGTAAGTTTCAAGGAGGTTGTGGACTGCACTAATCTTGTCAGTGGGCTTGAGGTTCTCAATAATGACTCTAGGCTTATAGTTGGTCTGGGAGCGCTGGTGGCCTTCAGGGAGAGGAATCTCAAACTCCTCCTTTTAGGTATAAAGGAGGAAATTAAATCTGGTACCATACAATCATTGTATATACTGGACTTCAGGGCCAGCAACAGTTCTTGAGTGATTCTCACTGCATTCAGCAAGACAGATTGTACATCTATGAAATGTACGGCATTTGTTGTTTACAGTATCAAGGCCTATAAGCAAAACCTGGAAGTGAAGTCTTCCAAAGTTTCAACTGCCTTCAGCTTGGTTTCAGAAAAGACCATCTTTTGACTGAGAAGAGCTTCCTAGCTACTGAATTCTTCAGTCAAAGCTCTAGCAACGTTGGCAAAGGTCCAACCATTCTCTGTCAGGCAAGACTGGATAATTGTTTGAGTCTTGGCGTCCAGGCAGTTGATAATGATGAACTCCCTCATGGCTGCATATGTGCCATACATTAAGCTCTGGTATAATTACGCAAACATGGCTATGTTGCTCTTACAATCAAAATTGGGCAGATTAACAGGTTTGAAGTTATTGTGGCTCTGAGGCAGAGGAGCAGGCGTGATTATTACAGGGAACAGGGTAAGACAAGAGCAGGGAAAGTTGGAATATGAAAATCTGGCCTCAGAAGCACAGGAACAGTTCTCCTCTCTTTGGGCTTCACGTTCAGAGTTCCTTTCTGGTACAAAACTCCTGAGGTATCAGGAGTGACCATAGAAGTAATCTCAATCTCTAGAACAGGCTCTGGAACTTGGACTATGTTAGGAACCAGCCAGGATTAGCCATTGTGACTAAAATAACTGTGGTACATCTCAGGACTAGAGGATCTCTTGGGACTATCTAAGTTCCTAGGGTTAATGGACAGAGCTTCAAGTTTTCTATCTATTCTATACAGTTGACTCTGGAAGGCGTTCAGGAGGAGAAAATATTAATCCAGTTTCTCCTGGTGACCTTGTTATCTTGGCAGGTGATATCCAAGTCATCTTCCAGGGAGGTAATGAGCTTCTCTTTTGTGAAGAACTGAGCTTGGATTATTACTATTGTCTTCTGGTTCTTCCTAGCTTGAGTCTGTTTATCAGCTCTATTGTGGGACTGTCAAAGCTTAAGACAGTTGTGAATTTAAGACACAGTGTGGTAGCCATCAAACAGAAAAGTAAGGTCAGCACTCTGCTGGAATAGCTCTGCCTGTATCTTTTTATAATTATCAAAGAGCTCAAGGATGTCTCTATTGAGTGGATGGCTTGGGGGAGATATCAGTAGCAGCTGACTGGGGGGTGATTGAGAATGTTATCAAGGTAACAGACCATAACTTCTACATCCAGAAACGGACTTCTAACAGTTGACCAGTTTCCAGTACATGACTAGTCACCAGGCTAATCTATTTAGTGTCTACTCCTTGGTGAGTGAGAGTCTGGACCACATTCACAGGTACCATCTTGTGTATGTCTCTTTCTATGATATCTACCCAGTGGAGTATGTTGTTATGGGCACTAGTTACTTTGGTAAGGTACTGATTGACAGTATTGAAGGTATTACCCACTTCAGACTATAGGGCCTGAAGAAAAGATTTTTGGTTGGATACCAGTATCCTCTAGTTGTGTACCAGGCTCTATATGCTTCCCAAATGTACCCTGTTGTAGCATATGGCAGGATTAGTGAAATGCTGAAGGTAGTCCTTGCTGCGCTCAACGGTATGAAGATCACAGCAGAGTTGATCAGGATTAACCTGGGACAGGTTCTGAAAGCAGACCAGGGAGGTTTTAGCAGAAGGCTGATGGATGGCAAGATGCTCAGGGCAAGCATCATTGCCTGCAGCTCCAGCATCCATGGCATTAATAGTATTACAGATTGCGTCCTCAGAAGGGGAGGAGTTGGCGTCCATCTTTATGGGTGCCAGGGCATGTAACATCAGGGGTTGTTGGAACATCATGACCTGGGGCTATTGATGTTCAGGTATTACCTGGCTGAGGGTGGGTGAGCTATAAGGAGCACCTGATCTCTCTCCAGTGTGGTTGTTAGCAGCAGTAAAGGCTGGCAACTACCAAAGGAAAAAAACCTGGAGCAGGAGAATCAGCCAGAGGCTGTCCTTCCTCCTTGTAGAAAGAACTGCAAAAGTAGGGGCTGTTAGTGGTGAAAGACATGAGCACCAATGAAGTAAAAAAATGGCTATAGGCTGCAATAATTCTACAATTAGTTAGTCAGTAATACTAACTCTTAATAATATACCTTTAGCTGTTATAATGACAGTCTTGTGCAGACAGAAGAATAAAAGGTATAAAGACAAACCCAGCATTCTATTTGATAGTGATATACTTATATAGTATAGGGCAGTGAAATTTCCACCAGAAAGAAGGAGGCACTGACCAAAAGACTTTCCAAAAGGAGGAGAGGAAAGATGTATACTAAAAAGGCCTGCACATTAAAATGAGCAACTGTAGTATTTAAACTGTCTACATGTAACATTCTAATTTCAACAATTCCCAAAAAATATTTTTGCATTTATATTGTAGGTTTATTGATTTTTTATATTAAAAAATTGTTTCTAATGACAAAAGTTAAATTTTATTTCAGCTTTCAAGCTTTAAGTAAAATTGTAAAAAATAAAATTTAGGATTGTCAACATGGAAGATGTTACATGTAGACAGTTTAAATGCTGAAAGTTGTCTGAAATAACTGGGTTCACGTGCCTTGCCTAATAGAGGCAAGTGTCACTAATTTTGTTGTTCTATTATTAACCTTGGAAGTGAAGACCACACTTAAATTCCAATTGATTAACACTTTGAAAACCCGTTTTTTGGCATTTAAAACGTATATTACCCTTGTAAAATCATGTTGCAATAAGGCAATTGCACTTTTGCGCAAGCAATTCATTGTTCTGAACCCTAAGTAGATGTTCCTTTGTCTAATTCACTCAGGATCTGCAACACCAGGTCCTCTGCTACCAGAATCACATTGATGGCAGAGTGTCAGGAAGCCAGGCATAGGTAGAGACATTGGTTGACTTGGGACAGAGTACGGCCGGGCCAGTGGGTAATACCCACCATAGAATGGGTACTAACTTTATAATATAGGATATGGATTGCCCAAGCATAGACTGGGGGCCGCAGTTGGGCACCATAGAGTCCACTAATCCTGTCAAGGTAATGTATAGTACTCCAAACAGTTGAGTGGACGTGGTCTCAATAGCAGTGATGGGTTCCATTGAGTGGTTGGGTTGTGGGGTTAAGGGCGGAGTCATGGGGACAAAGTATGCAGGCAGATAATCAAACTTGTATTTGAACAATAAGGGCGGCACCTTGATCCTCTTTCCTTTGTGTCCTATGTATTTGGTTCCATTAGTCCTTGCTAAGGAATCAGCAATGAGTATGATCTCCAAGTTGTACTCCAAGTAGGCGGGGTTGGATGGGTATTTGGTAAAATGCACAGGTCCAAAGGGGGCTCCAGGGGGACAGTATAGTGCCTGAGGAGAGTAGGTAGGTTTGTCTCTGGAGGGGGAAGTTGCCTGATTGTCTACTAGGCTGGATCTAAGATGGAATATCACTAAGACTAGATAAGTTAAGATTTGTTCAAACCAAAGATTCATAAAACTTTATTATCAAAAATGACAGTGGGGTCATCCCCATATCACCGGGTTCTTATACCAGGTGGTTTTGCTTCTTTGCTTTTTGCAAACTTCAGGTCTGGGGACAGTTCACTAGCAGGGCTTGGCCCCTGGCTTCTGGTTTTGCAGGCAGCATATCCTAGTTGTGCTTGCTCTGATGAACAGAAGTGGCAATGATTTTTTCTGCCTCTACTGTTCACCACATCACCTGAGCAGTCAAATTGTATTACCCATTCTGGACTGGAGGCTGGTATTAACTGGTGATTATTGGCAGGACTGGAAGGAGGCCTTGTTGTAACCTCCTTTAGGCAAACTACAACTTCAGCATAGGTCTGGATCTCTGGTGGTATGTGGTTAATAACAATCTGGTGTCTATTTGGGAAATCATCTTTAAGAGTCAGGTGGGTCTTGGAGTAATTTGATAACTCAGGCCTGCAACTTAACAAGTTGGCAGGTTCTTGTCCACTTTGTGTGACTCAAGTAGCCTTTGGAGGGACAGGGTTCAATTCCAGGGTTTCCAATGTTGATTTAGAACCTCCAGTCTTGACACTTGGCAGGTTGGCAGGTTTCTGTTCCTCCTGGTTGGGGCAAGATATCTCTGGCGTTCCAGGGTTTGGCCCAATTGGCAGTCAGGCTAGCTCCCGTCTACCCTGGTCATAACAAGGCTTTTTCTGGGACCTGGGGTTTGATTCCAGGTTTTCAATACAAGTTTTGAATGTATTCATGACACCATCCTCTTCCTTCCCAGGGATCCATTCCTTCCTAGCCTTCTTCTCAAGGTATTGTTGGATGGCTAGCTGGGTGTTGGGTAGATTACTTAAGGGTTCCCAGGTGCTTTCCTTAGGCAAATATCCCTTCCATTTGACATAGTACTGTGGTTTTTTGTAGTGGGTATGATATCCATGAATATATTCAACTTCATATTCTTCAGAGCGTCTTACTTGGATGGGAGGAGGGTCAGTTTTGAGTTTCTGGTGGAGTAGGGAATTTCCTTCTTTCTTGAATAGTAGCGCACAGTGAAAGACATTATTATTTTCCACAAGGGGGTAGCTCTAGTTTGAATGCTACTTTGCCCACTACCTAGATGATCTTGTAGGGGCCACTCCTTCTGTGGGCTAACTTCTGGTAGGGAACTGTCAGAGGCACGTTTTGCAAGTCCAAGTAAGCCTCATCACCTATCTTCAATGGTTTTCCAGGAATCCTCTTTTTGTCGGCAAAAGCCTTATAAGTTTGGACAGCACAGGTCAGGTTCTTAAGACAGGTTTCTTGGGCATTGTGTATATGTTCAATACAGTTTTGTCATGACGTGTTTGTATCTTCAATGCCAATGTTGGGGTCCCAAGATAGATCAAACCCATAATTGGCTTTGAAGGGGGACACTCTGGTAGATGTGTGATCTTTGCAGTTGTAGACGTACTGTGTAATGGGTAGGATCTTGGCCTAGTTATCTTGGTTGGCGTTGGCGTAGCATTGTAGGTATTGTTCAAATATTTGGTTCACTTGTCCGTCTGGCTGTTGGTCTGCAGGTGGTAGGACGTGGATACACAGCGCTTTACCCCTAAGTCTTTCATCACCTGAGTCCAGTAGTTAGAGGTGAACTGGGGCCCCCTATCATTGATGATTTCTGCAGGGGTGCCATGTTGAGTTAGGATGTGGTTGTGGAAATGTCTAGATGTCTCAGCAGCAGTGAAGTGGGTTGTGGTAGTGACAAAGTAGGACGTTTTATTAAACCTATCTACTATGACTAAAATGACATCAAACAAATTGGAAGTGGGCAGTCTACAATATAGTCCATTGAAACGGATTACCAGGGTCCTGTTGGTATGTCTAGTGGTTTTAGCAGGCCTTCAGGTTTGGATCTGCGGGTTTTGGTCCTTCCACATGTCTCACAGCCCTCAATGTAGGCAGCCACGTCTTTGTCCAGTTGGGGCCAAGCATAATTCTTCTTGATTCCTCAGAGTGTCTTGAGTCTGCCAGGGTGGCCGGCCATCTCTGAGTCATGATAGTCTATGAGTACTTTGGTCCTTGTCTTGCCTTCTGGTACATAGATCTGGTTATTTAGTAACAGGGTAGTTCCTTTCAATGAGAATCCTTTCTTGTGGTGGCGGCTCTCTGGGTCTGAGGTCAAGTTGGTAATGAGTTCTGCTGAGTACTTGTCTAGTTTCTGCACCTCAATTATGTCAGGTTTACAGGCCATGATCTTTATGTACATCAGCTGGATGCCTAGGCCTGCAGGGCCAAGGAGTACATGGGTGTTATGGTCCTTGGTTTCTGTAGAGGAAGGGATCAGGTCAGCTCTTCTACTCAGGGTGTCAGGTACCACGTTCACCTTCTAGGATTGTAGTCAATGTTCAGGGTGTAGTTGGCCTGTTCCAAGGCCCTTCTGGCTTGCCTCTGGTTCAGCTGTCTGGGTTTAAAGAAGTAAACTAAGTTCTTGTGGTTGGTTAGGACCTTTACTGGAAATTTGGCACCACATAGGTACTGTTGCCAATGTTTCAGAGTTTTCATTATTGCAAGCATCTCCTTGTCATATATTGAGTAGTTTCCTTTTTCAGGCAGCATCTTCTTGGAGTAATAGGCTACAGGATGTAGCATACTATCCCCACCTTCCTTAAGAAGGACCCCACCCACTGCAAAGTTGGATGTGTTGGTTTCCAGCACAAATGGCTTGGATGGATCAAGCATGGCCAGTACAGGGGCAGAGATGAAAGCAAGTTTCAAGGCCTCAAAGGCATAGATACATTCAGGGGTCCAAACAAACAGGATCTTGTTAGAGTAAAGGTGGTTCAGGGGCAGAGTAATCAGGGGAATTTTTTAGGTGAAATTACAACAGTAATTTTCCAGGCCCAAAAATATTCTGACCTCACCTTGCACTTGGGTGTGGGTCAGGTTGTTACTGCTTCTACTTTTTCCTGCGCCATAGAAAAACTGCCAGTCTTCACTATGTATCCTAGGAATTTGACCTCAGACTGAAAGAATTCACATTTCTTAAGCTTGGCGTGTAAGTTGACCTGGGAGAGTTTTCCAGTATAAGGTCCAGGTGTTGGGGGTGCTCTTTGTGTGACTTGCTTTAGATGAGGATGCTGTCCAAATATGCAACACAAAATTGGTCAAGGTACTCACCTAGGACAGTGTTGCTCATCCTTTGGAAAGTGCTGGGGGCATTGAAGAGGCCAAATGGCATTACTAGGTATTTGTACAATCCATATCTGGTTTTAAAAGCCATCTTGCATTTGTCTCTGTCTTTGATTTGGATCTGGTTGAAGGTGTCTCTCAGGTCAATTTTTGAGTACACCTGGGCTCCAGTCATTACATCACAGAGGTCATCAGCATTGGGTATAGAATAGCAGGTTTTTACCGTAATGTTGTTCAGTTTCTGGTAGTTTACACATGGACACATTCCAACATCTTTCTTTCCTACAAATAGCATGAGTAACAAGCAGGGGGACTTTGACACTCAGATGAAACCCTTTTTTGTCATGTCCTCTAGGTATGTTTTCAAGGCTACTTGTTTATGGTGGTTACAGCTGTAGATGGGGCTGTGGTGCGGTTGGGTTCCTGGTAGCAGGTCTATAGCGTGATTGTAGATTGAATGGCTGGGTAGTTTTGTGGCTGCTTCTTCACTAAACATGTGGTTCCATCTCTGTAGGGAGTAGGTAGTATCCCAACACTAGGTTATATCTTTATGGTCTAGAGTTTGTTGGTAGGGGATTGATCATGGCTCATGAAAAAAGGAACAGTATCACAGGATTCAGGTTAGCCCAATGTGACAGTTTGCTTGCAATATTTCAGGATCAGGCCATGTCTGTTGGACCAGGAGTCACCCAGTATAAGGGGGTGAGGTAATCCTGGCAAGAGGATCAGGGACAACAGATACACATTGTTTCCAATTGTCAACAGAAGTTCTTGTTTAGACTCATAGCTAGTGTCCAGAGAACTGTTTCCCATGATTACTTATAGGCTGCGTTCTGAGGCTATCAAGCCTAGTTCCTTTGCCAGGCTGGAGTCAATGAAACTTTCATCAGCTCTTGTATCAATAAATTCTTTGATCTGGCGCTTGTTTCCCAATAGTTCCATGGTCACTTGGATGAATTTGTAAGATTGCACAGAGGTGTTTATTTGTGCCAAGGATACAGGAGAGGTATTCTTTTTGGGGCAAGCTCTGGTGAAATGTCCTGCCTCATGGCAGTAGAAATACAACCCATCTCAATAGTGCCATTTTAATTCTTTGGGGGCATTCCTGGTTGATTTGGCATCACTGTTCTTCCAACACAGATATGATACAAATTCAGAACTTTTTGATTCAAGATCAGACCTTTTCATAAGGGTAGTAGTTCCTCAAGGCTCAGTGTGGGTGGATGGTGTTTCAACAGGTCTTGTGTGGATAAATTAACTCCTTTTCTGAAGATAATGGCGTCTAATTCATCTTCAAGTTGGGTGCAAGTCTTCAGTTTAAGGAACTCATCCACACAGGCTTGGATGGGGCAGTTCCCTTTTCAGATCTCTAAAAGAGAGTTCAGCAATAGTATCTGGTGTCTTGGTTGTTGCCAGTGGACATCAGTTCAATTTCAAGCCAGGAGCAATCAAGGCAAAATTTGACATCTCTAGCAGTGACCTTTCCAAACCAATCCAGTGCATTCCTGAAAGCATGGCAGCCACCCCCAAGACTTTCTCAGTGTCACTAAGGTAGGCTTTGGTGTTGGCTTGGAAGTGAATGCAGAGGACTGGCATAGCTTGGCAAGCTTCTTCTAAAGTGAGTTTGCTCATCTGGGGCATGTCCACCTTGGTAGTGGTCTGGTTCACTATCACATTTTGTACTTGTGATGTGACTGGGTTCTGGGGTTCTGCACTAAGTGCAGGGTATTTCAGTTCTTTGGCAGGTTTTGTGACAGAAATCACTGGATAATATGAAGCTGTTTATAAGTGATGGGGAATTACTACCCAAATCCACATAGAATTGATGATTAACCACCAATGCGGCTTCAGATATTTTTTTGTGAAATTTTCAATTGTAACTCCAGGATTAAGTAGAACAATTAGTCCTAACCAAAGTAGTCCAAGATAAATGACCTGGGAAAGCATCAATGCATCTTCAGCATAAAATTCTGGGCATTGAGAATTGACACAATTTTCATTTTCAAGAATGGGGGGAGGAGCTGCAAATTGGTTGGCATGAAATTGACATTGGGAGGCACCAACAACAAAGTTTTAGTTGCAGGGCCCCATCTTCCAGAAATGATTTGGTTCAGAATCAGATTGTACAGAATATACCGTAACAACCCAATCACAGGGTACATTTTTAAAATCAAAAATTAGAAATTAAGATAAATGATTTTTATTGAGTAAATTTAGGAGGACTCAACTCTTAGAGTTGAAACAGGGAAAATTATTCAATATATATCAGAAAAATTGGCTAAGCAATACCACCTGAGTCTTGACCTCCTATTCCTTCCACATTGTCAAGTAAGTATCTGGTCCAGGTTGCAAAAAACCCTTGTGTGACTAGTTTCTGACAACCATAATGATTAACAAGCTTATATTGGGTGACTCTCATATTACGTCAACTTATCAACATCAGTTTAAAAGGGGGGCTGGTTTCAGCTGGCAGACTGGAGCAGCTGTGACCCATTTTCAATCACCTGTTTGGTTTAAATCCGTTAACTTGGTCAATTTTGATACAGGGTTTCTGGCCTTCCTAGCCTTCTTACTTGAACAAACAATACCCAGCATTATGTAATCTACCGTGACAGTTAGTTCTTCATCCATGAGAGTATCAGGGAGGTAATTGCACTATGGATTTAATAAGTGATTATCACAAAAAAAGCATACAAGTTACCCCAAGTGTTAACAACATCTTGTGGCCCAGGTTACCATGTTTGTAAAAGATTGTCATAATTTCAGGAATCCAGGCATAGGTAGAGACATTGGTTGACTTGGGACAGAGTACGGCCGGGCCAGTGGGTAATACCCACCATAGAATGGGTACTAACTTTATAATATAGGATATGGATTGCCCAAGCATAGACTGGGGGCTGCAGTTGGGCACCATAGAGTCCACTAATCCTGTCAAGGTAATGTATAGTACTCCAAACAGTTGAGTGGACGTGGTCTCAATAGCAGTGATGGGTTCCATTGAGTGGTTGGGTTGTGGGGTTAAGGGCGGAGTCATGGGGACAAAGTATGCAGGCAGATAATCAAACTTGTATTTGAACAATAAGGGCGGCACCTTGATCCTCTTTCCTTTGTGTCCTATGTATTTGGTTCCATTAGTCCTTGCTAAGGAATCAGCAATGAGTATGATCTCCAAGTTGTACTCCAAGTAGGCGGGGTTGGGCAGGTATTTGGTAAAATGCACAGGTCCAAAGGGGGCTCCAGGGGGACAGTATAGTGCCTGAGGAGAGTTGGTAGGTTTGTCTCTGGAGGGGGAAGTTGCCTGATTGTCTACTAGGATGGATCTAAGATGGAATATCACTAAGACTAGATAAGTTAAGATTTGTTCAAACCAAAGATTCATAAAACTTTATTATCAAAAATGACAGTGGGGTCATCCCCATATCACCGGGTTCTTATACCAGGTGGTTTTGCTTCTTTGCTTTTTGCAAACTTCAGGTCTGGGGACAGTTTGCTAGCGGGGCTTGGCCCCTGGCTTCTGGTTTTTCAGGCGGTATATCCTAGTTGTGCTTGCTCTGATGAACAGAAGTGGCAAGGCTTTTTTCTGCCTCTACTGTTCACCATATCACCTGAGCAGTCAAATTGTATTACCCATTCTGGACTGGAGGTTGGTATTAACTGGTGATTATTGGCAGGACTGGAAGGAGGCCTTGTTGTAACCTCCTTTAGGCAAGCTACAACTTTAGCATAAGTCTGAATCTCTGGTGATACATGATTAATAACAATCTGATGTCCATTTGGGGAATTGTCTTTAACAGTCTGAATGGTCTCAGAGTAATTTGACAACTTGTGTCTGCAACTTAGCAAGTTGGTGGGTCTCTGTCCATTTTGTGTGACTTGAGTAGCCTTTGGAGGGTCAGGTTTTAATCCCAGGGTTTCCAATGTTGATTTCAAGCCTCCAGTCTTGAAACTTGGCAGATTGGCAGGTTTCTGTTCCTCCTGGTTGGGGCAAGATCTCTCTGGCGGTTCAGGGTTTGGCCCAACTGGCAGTATGGCTGGCTCTCATCTATCCTGGTTATAAAAAGGCTTTTTCTGAGACCCAGGGTTCAATCCCCAGGTTTTTAATACAAGTATTGAAATGTCATTCATGACACAAAGCCCACAAGCTATATTCCCTCTGGGTTAGATCTTGTGATGTCAATTACAAAAAAGGTGTTGAGTACACTATAAAGCTGCTGTTGTCCAGTTGTCTTATTGCCCATGTCCATGCCAAGTTCCTCTGCAAATATCAACTTTCTGTGACCAATCTTGAGGGGGGAGATGTTGGAAATTGCACCATTCATGCTATTTTGATGTGGCCTTAGAATATTGATTCTTTCAAAGACTTGGTTGGATTTGCTTTAAATTTTGTAGTTTTTTAACCTACCTTAAATGTATTAACATCAATGTCTACCCATTCTGTATTACCCTACCTGCACCTTACTGATCCTGGTACAAATTTAGTTTGGAATGCCCTTATCAGCTATACTGTCTACCTAGTGAATAATTAACGTTCTCAGTCTACTATTTAAGTAGAATCATTTCTTCTAATAAAGACAAGTTTATCCAAATTTATCTTGGCTTTTATATTCTTTAAGCTTTTTCATTTCCTTTTTGCTAAAATTAAATATTTGTCTTTTGTTCTAGTAAATTAAGGTATATGCCCTTAATTTTTCCCTGAAGGATAACCCAAGGCTAGCTTTGAACCTCAAACCTTTTGTAATAAATGTTTCCTGCTGTGTACTCTTGGATTTTGCCCCCAAGAGCTGAACACAACACACCCAGATGCCTCAAGGATTGTGTAAAGCACCTGCTACTTTCCAGTGAGATATAAACTATATTCTCTGGAAATTAAGGCTGTCTTATGTGCTGGTCTGTTGCAGATCCTGAATGGATAAGACATTAAGTTGTCCACCTAGGGATCAAGCAATGTAATAATTGCGCAATTTCTTTATTACACCCTGGTTTTAATCAGGTTAATGATTTTTAAAACACCCTTAAAACAGGTGTTCAAAGCGCCTTTTGAATGCGCTTAAGACACAGGCTTTACTTCCAAGGTTAATAATAGAACAACAAAGTTATTGCCACATGTCTTTATAAGGAAAGCCGCGTGAAACTGGTTGTTCTCTTGTGTGGGACTTTCTACTGTGCCTTCCCACTCTCCTCCATTAGGTAAGTCATTATTTCTGTGCCTCCCTTACCCTGGTGAAAATTCCCCTTCCTCCCACTATATAACTGTGACACTATCACAATAAATACTAGTTTTGTCTTTATATCTTTATATTCTTTTATCCAACCACAGGCTGCTACTATACCATCAACAGGTATAGTATTAAGAAATAGATTCCAGACTAACTTTTTATATAAATTAGCAGCCCTTGCTGCAACTTTACGGCCTGGTGTATCTAGATTATATCACAGTTTTCATTGTCACCTTCAATGAGCACTAAAATCATATAAAAGCTTTATTACTCAAGATACAAGAAGCTGGCCTCAAACTTAAGCCACCCAAATTCTGCTTCCTCAATAATTGTTTGGAGTTTCTGGGACACAAGGTTGCACAAAAAGGGATTTGACCTATGAACAATAAGGTAGATGCTATCAACAACATATTGCCCCTACCAGCCTTCAAGGAGTACAAGTCTTCCTAGGGATGATGGGATATTATTGGCAAATTTTGGTTTTTTAAAAAATGGGATATTATTGGCAATTCATCCACAATTTTGAAGAGCTTAGTGAACTGTTAATTCAGTTGCTTAGAGGTGTATCTTTTTGAATGGGCCAAGAGTCAAAAACAATTCTTTGACACATTGAAACAAAAACTCAAGGAAGCTCCCATATTGGTGTACCCCAACTACAATAAGGAGTTCATCCTGTACACTGATACTAGTGAGGTTGCTGTAGGAGCTATTCTGGTGCAACTAGACAATGAAGGGGTAGACCACCCTGTTGTTTATTCTTCTTGCATCCTCAACAAAAACAAGGAGAATTATAGTGTTACAGAAAAGTAGTTTTTAGCTGTAATAAACACATTTAAAAAATCCCAACACTAAATCTATGGCACACTCTTCAAGGTAATTACTGATCACTTTTCCTTTTTTTGGCTTCATAAGTTTAAAAAACCAGAAGGACAGTTTATGTGCTGGGCCTTACACCTAAAAGGTTACAGTTTAACTCAGGTTCATTTTCCTGGGATTCAACACTAGAACACTGATGGTCTGTCTCAAATGCCTATCTTTGAGTTTTTGTTTTACCCTCTGAAGGAAGTAATTGAGTATGCGTCAACTTGACAGGATGTATCCCAAAGACTTGCACCTTGACACACTCAATTGCTGAGTGAAGCAGTTTCCCACCCATAAATGCCTATCTTAGATCTACCTCCTGCTAAGGCCAATTGATTGTATGAACTTATAGGCTACTTTACGTATGAAAGTCTGAGCCTGAAGATACTTGCCTGGATTTACAGAAGTTATTTGTAGATACTGTAGTCAGGGATAACCAACTGTTCAAGAAAGTTGGGTCTATATACCTACCTTATGTCTGTCCAAGCTTGCAAGTATCAGTTATGTTGAAGGCTTATATAGACACTCTGCATGGTGGGATATCCAAGACTTATGACTGGCTGATTAAACACTACTACTGGGAAAACATGTGTGTGCTAATCCCTGATGTTCTGGCCCCCTGTCATGACTGTCATTTACAGCACCTTGTCCCAACCAACACAAATTCAATTTAGTGTTACCCAAATACATCTTTCATACTTTTATTTTGGATGCTGTAGGTTCTCTTCCTCACTCTTGTTCTGAATGTTGGGGTTTCCTTGTTGCAGTGGATTATTTCAGTAAGTGGATAGAGACTAGAGCTACCAAGGGCTTTACTTCTAAAACCACAGCCACATTTTTACTTCAAGAGGTGTTCTACCACCAGGCTGTCCTCGGGTGCTCCTTTCTGATAAAGGGACTAATTTCAATGCTCAATTGATAACTTCACTGGCAAAAGCAATGGATACCCATCAATTCTTTGCCGCAACTTACAACCCTTCAAACAATGGTACTGTAGAGAGTGCCAATTCTACTCTGGTCTCTATCATGTGCAATTTATCCTATTTGGATGCCTCTAATTGGGATTTATACCTAGCTACTTCCCTCTTTGTTTATTGCCTAAGCAAACATTGCATTACTGGGTTTTTCTCATTTGCGATGCTATATGGATTAGAAGTCACTACTTTCTCAACCTTGGGACATACATTGGTTGGGCTAGACGCTGTGCTTGATCCCAAAAAACAAGTCAAAGAGCTAGTCAACAAGGTTGTAAATATTCAGGCAAATGTCTATACCCCCGCTTACAAAGCTAAGACCTTGTAACTGTCACCTTCCAACACATCTTGTTTTTCCATCCCTGAGTTCAACCTTGGATATCAGGTCTTATATTATCAACATAGAACAGGTGGTGAGCCCACAAACTTGACTCCTTCTGGGTTGGCCCTCTTACTGTGATCTTCAAGAGGGGCCCAAGTACACAGTGAAGATGAATTTCTCTGACTGTCCCTTTGCTTGGGTCCATGCTAAGTTCCTCTGTACCTATCAACTTTTTGAGTCTAATATTAAGGCAGGATCTGTTGTGATTTCAAAATTACTAATGGTTTTAATTAGCCTAGTAAAATATAGTTCACAGATTGATTAATGCAAAAGCATCTTTTTTGCTTTCAATCTGTAAAGTTCTCTTTCACCAAATATGAATTGTCATCAATATCTGAACCTTCTGGAACTTTAACAGCCTCCTGCCACTTGGTGCTTCCACTAAGGCTACTAGGATTAAACCTTGAGGTATAAAATTGAATGCACTTTTATTCAATAAAGTAAGTTCATTTTTACTCATTAATTTTGACATTGAATCTTTGGTGCTCATCTTCTATTTACTAGAAAGATATCTATTACTCATACTCATATTAAACTGGCTTAAACACAGAACCTCGAGTCTTAGGTATTTAAGACTTTTGCCCAAGTTCTTTATTATGCCAAATAATAAAGCGCAACTTGACACCAGACTTTGGCATTTTCACAGTGTAGTCTTGAGAAGGCTCCAATTTATGCTGAGTGGAAAACTGAATCAATGTTGGGTATTTTGGGCATTTACTGGATTGGAGGCAAGTTCAGGACTCCTTGCATACTGAAAAAGTTATATTGTTTGGTCAGTACAAGGATAATTTTGAAGACAGTGTATCTTGTAGGGATGTCCCAACATTCTTCATATCTTCTCCAGCCAGTGGAGAGTGCCATATGATGGGTTCTTTTCTTTGGAGAAATTTTCTCTTTAAATTGTGTAGGTGTGAATAAGCTATATATGCTACCACTGGCATATATATTTCTGAGAAGTATATAAAACAAAATAAGGGAGAAAATTAAGAAGAGAACAATACTTTATTGATATGAATTTAAAGGATTATATAGTATTATGAGAAGCCACATACTGTCCATGTACGTTATGAAAGCCATGGAGCTTATCCAAGTAATTGTTCTATTTAGGACTTGAAAGGGCTGATCCCTGTATAAGATGAACGCCTGGTAAGAGTACCACCAACTTAATTATTAATCAGGGAATCACTCAGGAACTACTTCCCCAAGAGGGAGCAATCATAGATGTTGCAACACAAAAGCTATCTGAGAAAATAAACAATTTATTATCTTCACCATCAAAGTCTTATTTGGGTAGTTGACTCTTTAGATATGTTCTGTTGGCATTAATTGGGGTTAGCTCTAATTATTTTACAACTGTTTGTTAAGTAATATTACTCTGGGCAACCGATTGAACTGGTATGGGAAAATCTGGTGCTTGGTGTGCTTGCTTCAGGGTGGTGTAGGTTAGCTAGCCCTTTTTATTTCGTGGCTGGAACCTTTGGGGGGTTTCTGGATGTGTTTATGGTAGCTTCAAAGAATCCCATGGGGTATTTTTGGGGGTTGGAAGGTTATGGGGTGCAGAATCGAGGTTTCCATACTAGGATTGTTTCTAGGCGTCGTTCCAAACTTTAAATAAAGTTATTTTTTTTTAAAAAATAGGATTGTTTCTAGGTAGGCCTTTCGAGATGGCATATCCACTGGAGACTAGCTAAAGTTTTAGATTTTTTGTGTGGTTTGGTAAAGCCTTAATTTCGATGGCTAAGGTTTGGAACCTCCCTCTCTTCACCGTTGTCTGACTGAAATTGAAATGATTCGTTTGATGTATTTTTATTTAAAAGCGATGTATTTATGAATAAGTTGAATGGAGCTGGGACCCCCATTTCTCAAGGTATCCTATATAATTGACAAGCTTGAATCCACTTTTTAAGACGATAGGATCAAAAACATGCCGGAGGGAGGCCTTGTTTGTTTCTTTTTCGGTAGAGATGTTCTATTTTACTTTGTACTGGCTTATTGAGGAAGCATTAGATTAGCCATCTTTGGCGGAATGATAAGATCTATAAATAATATCGATGAGTCGGCTTAGTTCACTTCGTTTCTGGAGTGCAATCAAGGGGTGGCTTATCGGCGGGGTGACGTCGATCTTCAACATTGCATCTTTGTATAACCTGGGGTAAACACTTGATTGTAACGTGGATGCGTTTATATTCCAGCCAATCATTCCTTGCAAGGCAGCGGTGATAAAAATTTAGCAATTGTGGATAAACTGCACCAAGTCAATTTAACCTTGGGCTTTAAATTTCAAAAGCTAAAATGTAGAAATTTGATCCTAATTGGTAATATAATTATTTAAACTTAAATTAAAAGGAATAAAACACCATTAAATTAGACAATTTCTGAAAGTATATATGAAACTAGGCGTCTCGTTTATTGGTTAAATATTAGGAGCTATTTTATAAAACTCGTGTAGAAGAGACTTAGAGGGAACCAGCAATGGCGGCGGCAACGGCAAGGATAACCTTGGAGCCCAGCATGGCGGCATCGTTGCTCTTGGAGGTGGTAGAGTTACCAGAGCCAGTGGAGTTGGTGCCATTAACGGGGGCAGTGGCGTTGGTGGTGTTGGTGGCCTGGCTGGCGATGGCGGAGGCGAAGAAGAGAGTGGCGATGGTAGAGAACTGCATTGTTGATTAAATGTAACTTGATGATGTCTTTCTTGTCCTACCCTCGCCCTTTATACCCATGCATGTGCTTAGTGCGACTCGGCACCAACCACATTACTAGTGACAGGAGGAACACCCCTTCCCCTCGTATCTACCTCATGCCGTTAGCCCGGTTTGACCGAACTTGGACAGAAACAGTTCATTTACAATTTATTGCTTATCGCTGCCACCCCCGCATTAAATTATTTCCTCCTACCCCACCATAACTCCCCTGCGTCCCATTCGCTCGCCTCAATCCAAAGCTAAGTCTACAATTCCCTCACTCGGGTCAATTCGTCAATGAAGCCCCATGATTGCCGCAAATTTTATCATCGCCTCCGAGCCGTCAATCACCGATTCATTTCCATACACCTACATAAATTCACATCAACGTCTGTTTTCCAAATAATTTAAATACCTTCCCAGAAAACAGGTTTTCCGACGAGTCCAGAAGCAACCGCAATAACTTTAAATCCTAAATTAAAAAGCAACGATTCAACAGTTGCACTGCTTGTGAGGCTCTGACAACTCCCATCAACAGACAATGGCGTGCTCCCATTCCATCAAGATGATTATATAATCGATGATTCGATCATCAGGTGATCAGACAGATCGTTTGCAGCAGGTTGCCGCCAGCAGCTGATTTGGCGAAAACTCCGAGCAGCACGCTTTTAAGGGCTATAATAAAAAGCCATTTTATAAAACAAGAGCTTTGCATCACATTAAACCAGAAACATAGGAAATCACTGGTAGTTGATATATCTGCCGTAGAAAAGTTTAATTCCCCTTCCAAGCAAGAGGTCATTGCATCGAACTCCTGCCAAGGATGAACCATCTCTTCAGCCGCCATCCTCACAAGTATCATAACAAAATCCTTCCCCTGGAACTTTAAGTCATATTTTACTAAAGTTCTCGCCAAAAAGAAGCTTAATATCTGGAGTTGATGTTCTACAAAATGCATAAATTAGCGTTCTTATTTTTATAAAGCTCTACAAAAAGGCCAACCCACCCTAGATAACATCAAAACATCCTAACAACCTCAATTGAAAGCTGGATTGAACCCATCCCACATAAATTGTCACACAAATTGACATTGGCTGCTACCCAAAGGAGGGTTTGGGGAGGTGTTGCAGTTTTGATATCAACCGCATTTCAACCATCTATCTCAAACCTCGTGGATACTTTAATCTTAGCGGAAGGTATTATGTATCACCTCCTTAAAAGTATATAAATAGCAAAAGTGTAGAAATGAATAAAAGTCAAATGCTATCTTAGAATATCATCCCTTTTTAAAGGGGCTAATCAATCCCTCCAACCTTCCACTTTGATGCTGATTATCCTTTCATTTGCTGAAACAATAGTTCATTCAATTATGACCAGCCACACTATCCTTTCCACTCATACTTGATCTTTGAACATTAATAGGATTGAGCCAACATAACTTTAGTTTAAAATTCATATTGTCATGTTGGGCTCTTGATGTTGGTATACAAGGGAAAACAGTGGAAAGTATTGTTTACAAAAGGATTTAGATTCACATTACCATTGAGTAAGCCTTCAGGGATGATTAAGGTTAGTTATCTTAAACCCCAGGAAGATCAAACATGACATAAAGTCTTTATGCATAAAAATATAACGTTTAATTATCATGGTATAAAAAGCCAGCAGTGGATGAACTTAATGCCTTTATTTAATAAAATGTAGATTTCATAAGGAATTTAGTAGATATATCAATCTCCAAAAATACAAGGGAGAAACTCATTAAAGATTATTATCAACATTGACAGAGTCAATGAAGAATCCAGAATTCAGGGGAATGGCAAAGCTCTATTTCAGATAATGAGACTATCATAAAAAGAAAAATCCAAAAGAGAATACTTGCAAATATTTACCACCTGATCAAATATTCACACGCAGGATCAAAATAGCCTAGTTACCACGATTTAAAACACAAATATACTATCTCATAAAAAGCTCAATTTTTTCATACTTTTTGCTTTCTCTCTGTAAGTAGCCTTTTTTCACTGATATAACCAGGATTTGATCACACCTGAATAAAATTCCAAACAGGGTTAGATTGCTTACTGTTGTGTTTAGATCTTGGGGGCAACATTCAAGACTGTAAGAGTTAAATGGCGTGCTGCACTATTCAGTGAAAAACAATGAGGATAAAATAAACAAATCATTAACTGCTGGAGCAACACTTAACCAAATTGGGTGGAGGGGCTCATTAATTTTGCGCTGAGAGTAGTGTAACAGAAGATGGCAATTGAGATTCAAATGAGAAAGAGCATTTGCAAAGGGAAATCAGACGTAGGAGGTGCGGAAGCAGAGTACAACACGGGCCAAGGCTGGGCCATAAAATCCATAGCAGCCTTGAAGATAAGTAGTGCTAATCTATCAAAGACAGGGGCAAACAGCCCCAGATAATCTCACATTTTTGGAAAGCTTTCTTTATTTGAGTGTAATTTAGCTATCTAGAAACAAGTTTCTAGAGAGAAAAATGAGGAAGTCTTAAGGGAGTTCAGGATGGGGCAGGAGGAGATTCCACAGCATCTGATTGGCTGGCAAGAATGTTTTCAGCAGTTGGAGTTCCTACATTGGAATTTGAGTCAATGCTGTCATAACTTGAAAAATTCTGGCAGCCAGTGGGTCAAGTGCTGCCATCCCCAAATAGTGTAAAATGTAATTTTCTTGTCATAATTATTTGGGGAAAAATAAGGCAGGTCTAGATTTTCCAGAGCTATCTGGGCACCCCAGCCTTGATCCATTTTTTGTCTATAACAGCATTTAAGTTGTCAATTTCTTTCAAGGGTTTGGCTGCGGTTCTTTGCTGATTTCAAGTTTTTTGAGGGCGCACTATCCCTTACATTTGATTTTCTACCGTAACAAGGACAGTATGGCATAAAGTCTTTTCACAAAGAAAATTTGAATTTCAAGATAGCTGTTAGTTTGCATTCATGGTAAAGTAGGGAATTAGTAACTTTTCTTTCATGGGATAAAAAAGTATTAGCTTTCTTTTAAGAAAAGAAAAAAGCACTGAAGTAAACAAAACCAACACAAATATGGAGAAACTTAATATTTATTGTTGGAGAATCAAATTAATATATAGTATTTAATAGTAACAATCAATCACCAGAAGAACAGGGAGAAAAAGACCCTGGTATTATATTAGGATCAGAACATGTCAGGTGACCAAATCCATAATGTTTGTGAATTGATATATCATTATTTATAAAAATAGGAAAACCATTGAATTTGAAATCAAATACCACTAGTTCTTTGCACATATTGAGGCTCCTAGGCAAAATTAAAATAGCCTGAATTGCGCAATCTACAACACTTACTTTTACACAAGCCTTTACCCAGCTACACCTTCTAAAACACAAAAAATATATTATTTCTTCACGCATATTGGGAAATTTCCACAGGACTCATTATATGTGAAGAATACATAATGTCCAGGGAATTTGCTAAGATAATTAGGGTCAGCCATATTCTGTACTCTACTGCAGACAAAAATTTTCTGCTGAGTATATTGTTATTTACAAACTCTTTGACAAGAACAAAAAGTCTTGACTTTTTTCATCACACAACAGCCAAACTTTTTGATACTCTCATTTATCACGCAAATTAATTCCAGAGATTAATCCATCAATTGTCTCTTCAAGGCTTCTACCAACTGATTCATCACTTGGGTAAGCTTTTAAACCAATGCCAATTATCAACCCTGAAAGTTTTAGAGCAGTCATTGATAAACAATTTCACATTACTTAATCTCTTCAGATTATTACAGTCCAACTTATCAACCTTCCTCAAAATACAACTATTTATATCTATATCAATGGATTTGAAGAGATCAGACACAAAAAACTGAGACCTAGCACAAGCTGAAAATATATACATATGTGCTTTTTTTATCAACTATAGGAGCCATTTGGTCAGTGCACTCATCTGCACCAAAACAAACACCTTAATTTCAATGCTCATTGATGAAGCCAAATATTGAAAATAAAACACATCTAAAATATGCAACAAACATAAATAATCACAATCACAGCAAAAAATGACAAGAAAAAGTGTAACCATAACAATTGTGTTGGAAATAGCGGGATAATATGAAGAGGTCTCCAAGTGGTGGGAAATAACTACCCAAATTTATAAGGAGTCAATGATTAAACACTTCTGAAGCTTCAGATACCGTTTAGTGAAATTTCCAAAAGAAACACTGGGGTTCAACAAGATAACTAAACACAATCAAAGGAGTCTCAGATAGATAGCCTGCAAAGGAATCAAAGTGTCTTCAGAATATAAATCTGAACACTGGGAATTAACAATGGTCTTGGGTTCATATTCTGCAGTAAAGACACCAAGATTTGAAGATATTGGGGTAACGTTAGGAGGCACTGCCAAGTATATACTTCTGGTAAGTATATAAAACAAGATAAAGGGGAAATTAAGAGGAGAATGATACTTTATTGATATGAATATATGATAATATATAGTATAATGGAAAGCCACACACTATCCATGTGCGTCATGAAAGTCATGGGGCTTATCTGAGTAATGTTTCTCTTAAGTCACAAGGCTTATTCAAGTTGTGTTCCTTTTAGGATCTGGATTGTTTGATCCCTGTAATAGATGGGCAAATGATAGGAGTGCCACCAAGTTAATAATTAGTTGGTGAGTTGTACAGTGAGCCATTTGGTGAACTACTTGGGGCGTTAATTCCCTGAAAGGGAGTAATCAAAGATGTTGCAACAGCACCAATGACAAAGAACCCAAAGCAGGACCCCATCTTTCAGTTATATCCAATCCAAGATCAGGTTATAAGGAATGTTGCAAAGTAGATCCACTACAGGATGCATTTCAAAATAAAATGAGACCAGGAGATAATTCAGTTTATTGAGTAATTTTTAGGGAGGACTCAACTCTTAGAGTTGAACAGTAAATTTTTTCCAATCCTTACTAAAATTATTGGCTAAGCAATACCACCTGAATCATTGGCTCCTATTCTATTAAATTATCCAAAGAGTACCTTGTCCAGCGCGCAAAAAACCCTTGTGTGATTAATTTTGTCAACCATTCTGGTAAACAAGGCTTTATTGAGTGACTCTCAGATTACGTCTATTTATCAATGTCAACTTGAACGGGGTAATCAGATAATGCTGAAAAACTGGAGTGGCAGTGACCCATTTTCAATTAAAAGCTGGATCTAAATTGGCTATCTTGATTAACTTGGTTAACTGCTTTCCCAACTTCCTGGCTTTTTAATTAGGATGGGTATTACCAGGCATTATGAAACCTACCAGATAACAATGGCAACAACAGCAATATCTCAAAAATTCTTTTACCAGAGATAACATAGAGAAAAAACTATTATTATACCAAGAATAACAACAACCCATGCTTCAAAGTAAAGGTCAGAATAGAGATTAACATGTTAATACCAGCACTTTCTATAATTCCAAATGATTTTTTCTGCTATCAAATTACTTGGAATTGAAGACAGTAAAAAGTGAAAGAAAAACATGCCTAAGTACTCATGTCTACCCTCAAGCTGATAAGAAGAAAACCCTCTCTGGTACCAATGTTGCTTTAGAAATTAATGTATCTCCTACTCTAGCATCTTAAAACCATAAAGTAAGTGGTTAATAACAACTTCTTGTATATATATGTCAGAAATTTCGCCATTAATGATATTTTGATATGACCTTCAAATAATGATAGCTGCAAAGATTTGACTGGTTTTTCTTTCAAGTTCGGGAATTCCTTGTTTTCTGTAAATGGGTCTGGGCCAATATTCACCCATTCCAGAGTACCATACCTGCCCTTGACTGATCCTGGTATGACCTCATCCCAACATGACCCCCTCAGCTACTCTGTCTTTCTAATGAGTGATCACTGTCTGTCAGGGAACCAACCCTGGTTGGCCAGCGCGCTAGCATCTGGGAACTGGCAGGTTGCAGACTGGATGGGCAGGGCCCACCAAAGGATTGGCGCTAACTTAATGAGTTAGGACATTGACTTGCCCAGCCACAACCACAGACCAGCGGCAGGAAAAATATTATCTATTACTCCTGTGAGAGTTATATATACAATTTCAAAAAGCTTGTTGGTATGTTCCAGTGGGAGCTTGGCAGCGGAGGCAGGCATTGGTTTGGTGGTGACAGGTGATTCCATGTCCATTTGGTAGGCAGGAAGGAAGTTGTATTTATCTCTGAACAGGCAGGGCTTGGTAATGTACCAAGGGTCTTCTCGGTTGTATCTGGTTCTTTCAGTAGTTCTGGCTAAGGGATCCCAGCTAGTATGTTGTCGGCAGTGTAGTCCCTGTACTCAGGATTTAAGGGATACTCTGTGAAGTAGATGGGACCAAAGGGAGCACCTGGCAAGTGTTACGTAGCTGGCAGGTTGGCAGGAGGGTCAGAAAATCTTTGAGTTAACTGGCAGATGACAAGAATAAAATACAGCAATAATTGGGGAAACCAATATCTCATAACCTTTATTTAAAAATGACAATGGGGGCTGGTCTTGGCCTGGCAGGTATTTATCCTACACTGCCAGGCTTCACTTCCTGGTTGGGTTTTCTGGACTCAGGCAGGTTGGAATTGGGTGTCTCAGATGACAGTATGGTGCTCACCACTGACAGTTTGCCACTGGCTGCTTTGGGGTGAGAAGACTTCAAATCCGTCTGTTTATCAATTTGGGTATCAGGTGCCTCTTTGGGTTCAGTGCCTTCCCCAGTACTTTGGGGAGTTTGGAATAACTCTCAGGGAGAAATTCATCTATTTTACCAGGAAAACCACTGGTGTCAGGCGTTGGCACCTTGGGGAAATTCCCGGCATCTTGTGCTGGTGGTTCACTTGCAGAATCCTGCAGGGCAGCTAAGGGTTCAGATCCTGGCGGGCTGGCAGCAACTTTGCCAATTAGTAGTGGGTTATTGTGTTCCCAGCCTATGAGTCTGGCGGTCTGCAAAGGGTTTTGTCCAGGGTTTGACTCTGATTCCGTATTTTGAGATTTAGGAGCATTCAAATTGTCATTCCTGACACTGTCCCTTGTCTACTATTTAAGTAGAATCAAGTCTCCTAATAAAGACAAGTGTATCCACATTTGCATTGGCTTTAATATTTTTCAAGCTTTTTCCTGTCCTTTCCACTAAAAGAACTTTCACATCTTATATTCCAGGAAATTAAGGTATGCTTCTTAATTTTGCCCTGAAGGCTAACCCAAGGCTAGCTTCAAACCTCAAATCTTTTGTTATAAAGATTTCCTGCTGTGTCCTCCTTGATGTTGTCTCCAGGAGCCAAACACAATAATCCATGTATTTAAAATACTCTTACCCAAAAATATTGAATGAATCAAGTGCTCAAAACACTATGGTATCAAATCTTGACAAAATATAAAACTCTCACAGTTAGATCAAAATATTAAATTTTAAGGATTATCCCTCACATGATGTTGAAAATCTTAAAGCAAAATCAATTGAGAAAATGTCAGAGAAGAAGAAAATGATGAGGTCTCTATTTCTGATTTCAAAAGCTCTATCAAAAACTGTAGCAGATATAAAGGCACCCAGGAGCATCAGAAATTCAAAAAGGATCATATCATTGTGGTGCTTTTAATTATGAACAATATTTCTATATTTTTCTGTTTGCTCTATTTAATGACTTTGATGCTATATTTGTTTAAGCCAAATGATACCCTTTCTCCCTTCTTTTTATGTTGAACTAGGTTTAACTGAACAGGTAGTATATTTTTTCCTGACTATGTTTTGCTACACTTAGATTAAAAATAAACACAACACCTTGGATTCAACCCCATTTTCTTGGTTGATTCTCACTTTTCTCAGCTGTTTGGATCTTTTGTCTTAACAGCAATCATGCTACTATATGATTGATTTGAAATTATTATATATTTTATCACTTAACTTCTCAATCATTCTCACATACACTAATTCATTTCATTGGTTCAATTGAATGTTGAATAATGATCTACACATGAGAAGCTAACCCCCTTTGACTGTTGTGAGTAGCCTAACCCTTTGGGTTCAACCTTATGTTTTACTATATGAATGCCTTAAATTATCCTCAATAAAAATATACTTTTCACCATATTAAACTTATTAAATTTCACACTTATATACGTTTAGTTCCCTGTATCATAAAATTAAAAGCTGGATTGTAAATCACAAGACATTAAATTTGATAGCTAATAACAAGCTTTACTTCTGTCTTTATTTGAAATTACAGTTCAAAGCCACCCTCTAGTTGTTCTGTAGGACTCTATTGGGTCATTTAAACCCCCTCCAGTCCAGTTCATCAAGCCTAATGTAATTCTTGCTGTTTTCCAGCTATTGTGTGGTCATTAAATTTCCTGCACTTGTGATATTTTTTCTATTTACCCCCTGAAAACCACAACAATAAGTAGTTCAGAAACAGCCCAGGAAGCAATCTAAAGTATCCAGGACCCAAACCAATTAAAACTAGTCCAAACCAGCCCAGAAATCCCAACAAAACCAGACCTGTGTTATTAATTCATAATATAAGCCATATTCAAGTTAAAACTAGCCCACCATACAGCAGCAACTGTGGTAAAACTGACTCCCTGGTAGTCAACTATTAAGTAAAGTGAGAATCCAGCTTTTTGTCTGATTGACTACTAGAATTTGACATTTTTTTAATTAACAGTACTTGATGTACTGAAACTTTTAATAAAAATTAATCTCTAAATCTACAGCATACTAAAGTGATTCCAAAAAAACCCAAAAATGATATAAAAATGTACCTTTTTTAATAAAAATAAGGAGAAATAAGCAATTATTTCTCATTTTACTATGTAATTTACACTATTTAATATAAAAGTATTTATGAAAGCATAAAAATTAAAAATCCAATGAAAAAAAATAAACACAATAATATAAGTTATGAAAACAACAAATAAATATTAATATTATTTGATATACTTCATATAAGCACAACTATAAATATATTATGTTTTATTACAAAAATTAATAGAAATTAAGACATTTTATTTACTTTCAACTATAAGTATTAATATCAAACTTACCATCTATAAATAAAAAATAGTACTATCTAATTAAATTAAAAAATGAAAAAAATTAAAGCTAAAAAGTAAATGATCAAAACTAAAAAGTAAAAATTAAAGCTTTAAAGTTAAAATTAAAAACCACAGAAGCAAGTTTATTCCTCCCTCTTTTTACCCTTCTTAATCTTGGCCCCTTGCAGGAGAGCAGTGGCAATAAGCTCAAGCTGCTGCTTGATCTCAGAGGCATTTTACTTGTGCTTGGCTGCATTTTGGATTGCCTTGGTGAAGTAGGTTGACTTCATGGTTGGCTTGGTGAGGGGACACAGTTGGCAAGATCCCAGAGCTTAGAGATGGTCTTCTCCTGCTCATGTTAAAGAAGGGGAAAGAACTTGTTAAACTTTGGGTGAAGCCCAAAGCTGGCCTTTAGGTGTTTGTGATATGCCTCAAGTGCCAAAGTGGTCTTCAGCTCACTATTCACTACAGCCCAGTACACATTATAGCTGGCCTTGGCTTGGGCCTTACCTTGCGTCTGAGTGACAACCTTCCCAATCCACTGGGGCTCAAAGTACTTAAGGAAAGGCCTGAACTCTGGATGCTTTGCTATGAGAGATATTTTTAGAGAATCTCAAACCCCTGCATATTGTGATATGGCTTTAAAAATCCAAGGCACTGAATTTTGCTAGCACAAATTTACAGGTGTCCAAGGTATCTCTCCAGCTCAACCTACTAAGGTCAGCATTATCCTGCACATTGTAAGCAACTGTTTGACAGTAGTGGAAGTGACACCCCTGCACTTCCCCATTGAACAGCTGCTCATATACATTGAACTGAGCAGGCTTGAAGTCCATAATGCACATGTGCTGGTCAAGAGCTCTTAGTATTACCTTTTATTCTGCGTCCAGGGTGGTCTGGTCCTTGTTTACATTGAGGGGGGGAGTTGACACTAGTGTGGGGGACTTATTGGCGTCATTTGTGTGGGAAAGGAGAGGAAGATCTCAAAAGATGATGGAAAAGGCACAGGTGGAAATGGCCTTGGTGGCCCTGGAAAGAAGGAAGAAGGTGAGTGGAATCACCTGGATATCTATCTGATCATATGCCATCAAAAGCTGGTAGAAAATCTGGGGCAAGTGGCAAAGGTACCGTCAACTAGCCAGATTGATGCCCTTTTCAACTCCAGCAGGTTCTGCTGATTTGAGTAGCAGATGATACTTTCTTTGAATCCAGGCCCATTGTTGTGGAGGAGGAAACACTCCCCATTTGGAAGTTGCTTGAGCTTGTGGGTGAGTGTAAGCTTGAAAAGGACATCAGAGGCCTTGGGAGGAGGGGGATTGGCAGAAATTCTCTTGTTGCTGATGAGCTTAACCAGTTTTTTCTGGGTTGGCACCAATATGAGATTGTGTGCTTGAGATACTGCAGGGCCTTGATGGCCAGATCAGAAGCGCAGAGGTTGGCAGAGGTGGGGATTACTTAAACAAGGTACCACTTCAGCATCATTGTGATCAGGTGATTGGGGGGAGGCTCACAGGCAACTGCCAGAATTGACTCATTCTGCAAGTCTACTTACTGAATGTCAACAAATTGTCAACATTCAGTAAGTCAACATTATTTTAGTATTTATCTGCTGGAATTGGGCATTTCCAAAACTAAGCTAATTTTTCATAGTAAATTATTAAGTCAGAATTGCAAAATTAAAAAGGAACAGGCATAATGTTGACATCATTTAAACAAAGGCTTATTTTTAAGCCAAAAAACCAATATAATTTACTATTAAAATGTAAGTTTCTCTGCAATTTTGCATTAAGGTTGACTCCAGTAAGTAGTATCTTGATGTCAACCCCAAATAAGAATTCATAAATTTCTTAATAAAATACACAATATTCTAAAAATAACTACTTTTTATATTTTATGCTATTGTTTTTATTAAATATATAATAAGATAAGCATTGAACAAAGATATATGCCAAAATTTCATAGCGCTCTTTATATTATTTAGATATTTACTGTTGTTTTAAACTCACTGGATAAACTATAGCTTATTTCTGGAAGTCCACTTAAGCCAAAAAACATATGTTAAAACTAGAATTTATATATGTATTTATAATGTCAAATTTGTGTCAAATTGACGTGTTGCCTAAATTGCAACAAAGGGGTTCAGCTAAGCAAACAAAGTGACATAATTTAAGCAAGATTTAATAGGAGAGTTACTATAAAAGAACACTGTCTGCCTCCATGTTGACACCTTCACTGGTTTATTAGTAAAACACTGCTGCTTAACAAAAAGCACACATAAAATGTTATGATAATTCAGGCCAAAGTACCCAGGCCTGTACTTTAGACAACCCTCTACAATCCCTATTATTTAGTTTTCATAAGCTACATATACAACCCTTTAATTTTTTTAAATTTAAAAATAATCAACTTCAGCCTTAAAAAACCAACTCTGGAAAATATTGGCCAAGATTTATAAGTGATTTAAATAGTGTTTTTATGGTTTAATGCTGACTGTCAGTATGTTGACAGTCAAAATTAAAGCGTTTTTTATGCTGAAAAACTAAATTAAATATTTTTGACTATTGTGACTACCAGAATGTCAAATTTTTATTTAAACATGGTTTTTTTATATTCTTTAAAAATAAACTAGCTCTAAAATTACTTTACATACTTCTATAAACTATTTAATTCATAATAAAATTTTAAACAAGTGATTATTATTTAATTTTATTCTTTTTTTGCATGATTATTCTTACTTTATGAACTCTACTCTAATTATTGTAGGAAAAATCTTCCAAGAAGCCACAAAAGAACCCCAAGTCAACCAAGATAGTGTACAAAGCCTCTGGAAAGGCCCAAAGTCCCTACCCCAACAAAAAGCCAGCCAAAGAGCCCTCAAAGAAACAGAAGACAAAGATGACCCCAGACCCTGAAAACAAAGAGCCCTCCCCTGACCCCTCCTCTTCTCCAAGCTGGTACCAATCAGAAGGAGATGAGGTTCCACTAAACAAGCAAGGAAGAAAGAAGATACCCAAGAGTCCAGAACCCCAGTCAAGCCCAGATGAATAAAGCTCAAAGGAATCAAGCCCCAAGGAATCAAGCTCATCCCAGTCCAAGAAGTGCAAGAATCCAAATCCAGATAATTTATCTCCACAGCCCAAGGAATCTGCACCTCCATCCTACTCATCAAGTATCAACAAAGAAGATCATGATGATTACCTGTCTGACAATAATCAAGCACCAATTGGCCCATGGGTGTGACGGAAATTGCGGGATAGTATGAAGCCGTTTCTAAGTGGTGGGGAATTACCACCCAAATCCACATAGAATTAATGATTAACCACCAACGTGGCTTCAGATATCTTTTTATAAAATTTCCAATTGTAATACCAGGATTAAGCAGAACAATTAATCCCAACCAAAGTAGCCCAAGATAAATGGCCTGAGACAACATTAACAAATCTTCAGAGTAAAATTCTGGACATTGGGAGGCACCACAATTTTCAGTTTCAAGAATGGGGGGAGGAGCTGCAAAATTGGTTGGTGCAAAATTAACATTGGGTGGCACCAACAACAAAGTTCCAACTGCAGGACCCCATCTTACAGAAATGATTCTGTTGAGAATCAGATTGTAAAGAATATATCACAACAACCCAACCACAGGATGCATTTTTTTAAAAGTAAATTAGAGCTTGGGATAAATGATTTTTATTGAGTAAAATTTTGGGAGGACTCAACTCTTAGAGTTGAAACAGTGAAAATTGTTCAATATATATCAGAAAAATCAACTAAGCAATACCACCTGAGTCTTGACCTCCTATTCCTTCCACATTGTCAAGTAAGTATCTGGTCCAGGTTGCAAAGAACCCTTGTGTGACTAGCTTCTGACAACCATGCTGATTGACAAGCTCATATTGGGTGACCCTCAAATTACGCCAATTTATCAATGTCAATTTGGAAAGGGGAACCGGTTTCAGCTGACAGACTGGAGCAGCCATAACCCATTTCTGATCAACCATTTGATTTAAATCCGTTAAATTGGTCAATTTTGATAAAGATTTCCTGTTTTTTTAGCCTTCTTGCTTGGGCAGATAATACCCAGCATGATGGAACCTACCATGATAATGAGATCCCTTAAAGGCTCACAATATATGTAACATCAAAGGAGAGTTTAAGCTCCCAAAGAAGTTCCCTTGGTTTTCCCCTCTAATGTCTGTCAAAGGAGGTGCAAGTTTAGTCTGTGATGGCTATGTTTTTAATTGCAACAATTAAAAGAGAGCAGGAAGAAGCAAGCATTATGTCTGTGAAGATAGAAGCTGCGCTGCCAGGATCAACACAGAAGGATGGGATAAAGTCACTAGTGAAAAAAGAGAGCACACATGCAATGCTCCAATTAATCTGATTTAAAATCTTCTAAAGTGGTATATCTACCAAATGGTTCCAGTTTCCAAAGATGTCTTGGCTTCTGATCTGGCAGTTAAGGCCACCACACAACTAAGTAATGAGAACCTGAAGCTCATCCCTGACTGCAACCAGTTAGTGAAGTACATATGTGACAAACGCTGTGATCTATTCCCCCATAAGAAATCTGCCATGGTCCAAGGAGAGTTAGTCTTGACAGAGGAGTTAAAGATGTTCAATAGTGATGAGGTATTCCTTTTACATGATTATGGGCCTACAGCAGAGGCAAGAATTATATGCTATGCAACACAACAGAACCTGGAGCAGTTAAGAGATTCAGAGACCTGGTTATGTGACAGTACCTTTGTAGTATGGTTTGCCTTTTTTTACCAACTATGGGTTGTACATTCCCTTATTGAAGGCAAAGTGCTCCCATTTGCCTACTTCTGTTTCCTGGGGCAACAGAAGAGATCTACACAAAGGTCTTTAAAATCCTTCAGGAGGGCATCAAAGCCCTACCAAGTAAATAAATAGTCCCCCTGGCCATAACACTAGAGCTAATCCAGATGATGATGAAAAGTGACAGGATCCAGTCTCAGGCAGCCGTCCTGTTGTTTTCAGGGGTAACTTGGGCTGGGATTTTTGCAGGCAATGCCCACCGCAAGAGGGGGAGCTAACTTAAAAAGATAGGAGACAGACTTTCCCACCCAGGACCACGGGCTGGCAGCCGGGATTATAGTGTCAATCACCCCTGTGAGGGTGATGTACACAATCCCAAACAGCTTACCAGAATGGTTGGTTGGGAGGTTGGGTGCAGAAGCAGGCATGGGTTTTGGGTCACGGGCGGTTCCATAGACAGGTCGTAAGCAGGGAGATAGTTGAATTTCACTCTGAACAACTTGGGTGTTGAAAATATTAACAGACCTTGTTGGTTGTATCTAACTGCAGATTGTATGTGGGCCAAAGGATTGAGTTTGAGTATCTTTTCTGGGGTGTAGTCCTTGTACTCAGATTGCAGAGGGTAGTTGGTAAAATGGACGGGTCTAAAAGGTACACCAGGAGGACAGAAAACTGCAGGCAGTGGGGCAGGAGGACCAGGAGATCTCAAAATGAATTGGTAGATAGCAAACACAAAATAAGGCAATAAATGTGTGAGCCAAAATAACATAACCTTTGTAAAAAATGGCAGTAAAGTTTGAGCGCCAAATCTATAAGCATATATAGCATTCCACCTCTAAACTTAGTATTTTCCATAACAGCTTCATCAAAATATTGGGAAAAATGCAGGCAGGTAGCCAGGAGGCCCGGGTGCAGGAGCAGCAAAATGGCACCTTGGCTGGATGTTCTCTCATTGGTCAGAACATCCAAATTGATCACTTGATTTCCTTGATTTTTGGCTGTGGTCACGGGGTCAGGCCCAAAGCCTGGGTTTTTCCTTGGCAGTTGAGTTTAATTGATTACTTGAGAGGACTTTAAGCTCATGAAGCTCATAAGGGCACCTTCTCTGCCTCTGTTAGGCAATTCAAGAAACTCTTCCTTGGGAACCATCATAGTTGAACCTGTACTGGTATTCTGACTTTGGGAATCATCAGGGGCTTTAGCTTGTGGGGGCTCAATCTCAGAAAGAGGTGGGCAGGTGGGCTCTTGGTCCATGGGGCCAGCGGTCCGCAGGAATTCAGGTTCAGGGTTTGAATCCTGCCCTTGGGCCCGGGTTTTGTGGGGAAACAAATTGACAATCCTGACAAAAATGATGAAGCCACCCTTGCTGAAGAGCAAGAAGCTCATGATAAAGCACTTGGCCCCTCAACTATAGTCATGGACTATGAAACTGACCAGTATGACACTTTTATAAATACCTTTGATTGAGAGGTCCAGGGGTGTTTTTTCCATTATCAACAGGTTGTCAACAGGCAACTAAAGGGTCTACCTAAGCTCAGCAAGCTCCACTGTCTAGATACATCAGTAAAGTGCAAGTTCTTAATTCAGCAGTTTGTAGCACTAGCCTTTGTAAAGCCAGAGCATACTAGACAAGCCTTTGACCTCCTATGCCAGGATTCATGTACCAAGAAACATGAGGATGTCTTCTACCCTTTTATTGAATATTGCAAACCACCGTGGATTGGACGTAAGGTCACTAAGCGCCGGAGCAAGCCCAGAGCCAAAGCCAACTGGAACTGCTATCAGGCAGTTCTTAAGGATGAAATGAAAACTACTTCATCTTTGGAAGGCTGGCATAAACATATCAATCCCTCCTTTGGAATCAATCCCAGATACAACACCTTTTATGAGCACCTTAAAGTCCAACAGGGGAATACTGTTGCATTTATCAGAGATATTGAGAACCGCCCATCCAAGAAGAAGTGTCAAGACCGCAGGCTCAACCTGCCAGCAAGGTTCCAACCAAGCAGGTTTGTGACCTGCAATCCAAGTATCTGGTCACTCAAAGCCATACTAGGAAGTCAACTTAAATTACCAAATACAACAACATGAACAGAGGATGATCCTTCATGGTGGATACCTCATTTTGGCGCTTGACTCATTATCAGGATCAAGCTACCCCCATCTCCCATCCAGTTGTGTGATCACCAATCATGTTCCTGTTATCCAAGATTCACATGAACTATATAATCACTATCTCAAAATAAAGATTATTATCTATCTTCTAAATATTTTCCCCATGTAACTCTGCTAAAACAGCACAGTTACAACATTGGTAGCACAGATAGGTTCTCCATCCTACCTTCTATTGAAAAATTCTGCCTGTTGCCTGCACGCGCTGCAGCCAACAATTCTTGACAGAATTATGTCTGGTATCCCACCCAACTGGACTCTGTACAACCCTGGTATTGCCATATCTGATGGCTTCATCCTGTACCAGAACATGGTGATCCCGCTAGCCGCCTTCAACGCCATGTCTGCACAAGGTTTCTTTCAGGCTCCCTCCTTGATGCCGCAACCAACTGAAAAAAGTGCCATGCCTGCCTACGTAGCCCAAAGACTCTGAAGCGCTGCCTTGGAACCTTTTGCCAGGGCCAACAACAACAACGCTGACGCATGTATCCAGTCTGCCCAGAGCAAGCTGGCTCAGATGGAATGCCCACAGTGTAAGGGACCCTCTTTATAGAGGAGAATACAGTTGGGGAATCAAACAAGGGTCCATTACTCTCTACAACAGGAGATAACTCTTCAAGCTGTAGGGTAGGAGTTGGGCAAGGACCAGGGAAGCAAAAGGTAGCTGGCCCCTGAGACAGAATCTAAGGCAGGAACAAAGAGAGCCAGATGGTGACTACGGATCACAAATAAGGGATTTCAATCATCTGGACTAGGAGGTACTATTAAACACTTGAATGAATAATAGGGCAAGATTGCTTTATTGTAGAAATAAATGTTAATTGAACATTAAATTGGGATTGGGATGGGAGTTTTTATACTAGGGGGTGAAATTTGGAGTACAGACTTGATGAGTTTAAAACCAAGATGTAATGCCTCACATGCAGTGGCAGGAATCATGATGCAGGCTAATTTTAGATGCATGATAGTACTGAGTTCCTTGCAGGTTTTACTTGAATCTGCATCACTGTGTGACATAGAAACAATTAATTGAAAATTATTTGAGTTGCAGTAACCTAGATCATCCAAATTTGGGAGTTGGAATAGGTCTTCAACTATTGGATAACTGTTGTCAGGGAAGTGATTCCTGACACACAGCAGTTTTGGATTTTCATAATTTTATATTTTCCTGACCCATGACGCTAACACCTGGTGCAACAAGTGGCACAAAGAGCACACCAACAATAAATGGGATACTTTTAAGCAAGACTTCCTGGAAATATTTGTGCTTAAAGATACAGCGCTCATGATCATATGCCAAGTAAATAATCTGACCCAGACAGGCACTGTGAAGGAACTCACCTGCGCCTACAAGGAACTTCAACTTTGTGCACCATCTGACATGGCCTTTGACACCCCAGCCACACACCTCATGTACTACAAATCTCTCAAGTTGCATGTGATGAGGCATGTGAGCCTGGACCAGGTGACCAACCTGCAAAGCTTGTACCGCAAAGAAGAGAAAGCAGAGCAAACCTACAACATACTTCATAAGGCACAAACTGGAAAACAAGAGAGACCCAAGGATTCCCACACAGGCAGGCGCACCACTCAACCACTCCCTGGGGGCAACAGGAATAACACCAACCACAAACCCACGGGGTTGAATGGACACGGGAATAGAAACAATGGTCAGTCAAACCGGACCCATTTCTGTGTCACCGCCACGCAAGGCAACCAAGACAAGGGAAAAGCCTGGGGAGAGCACTAAGCAAGCCAAGCTCTCCCCACGCAACTCCTGACTTGCCCAATGATTCAGGTGCCCTCAGAGGACCTGGTACTGTACACCATAGCTGGACACCCCAATAAACTGATGTCCTATCCTTTCTGCTTTTGCAGTTACACAGGCTCAGCACTCCTGTATTTGGGTGCAGACCAAACCCTAGTCAACAGTATCTTTGTGGACAAGTTTAAGCTGGCCACTAATCCTTTGAGTATTAAAAACGTGGTCCTGGGTGACAAACACCACATTGCCGGGACAAAGAAAACTGCCCCTTTCTTTGTCATGCTTGAGAACCTCCACTCCACCATTCAAAGTCCCGTCATCAACTTCATAAAGTTTGACATTGTTCTGGGACTAGACTGGCTGAAAAAGAACAATCCTCACGTAGACCAGACAACCTCAGTGTTGACCATCAAGCGTGAAGGTGTCAACCACCAGATATACTCTGACTCTGTGGACCAACTTCTACGTGACCACGTCTTTGTGTGCATCACAGAGACCCAGGACAAGAAGAAAAACCTGAAGGCAATTTATTGGGACTCCTGCCAGTACAAGATCATACATTTCAAAGATCACCAGGATACCTCCACGCCTCAGGACCACAAAATTGTGGCCTGCCATCCAGAAATCTTCAAGGAGGCACTGCCTGGGCTGCCCCCTGAGAAGCATATTCAGCACTCCATCCAACTCAAGGGGGCTGTACCCAAGGCGTACCCCATCTACAGGCTGACCTCAAACAAAGACAACACCTTATGCGCCTACCTCAAGGAGGCATTGAAAAAAGGACTTATCTGCCCCTCACAGTCTCCTTTTAGGGCCACTGGATTCTTTATGGCTAAGAATAACAGCACCTTGCGTCTGGTCACAGACTACTGAGCCCTAAACAAAGTTACCATTAAGAATTTTTACCCACTACCACTGATTAATGACCTCTTTGATGCCTTGGGAGGAGCTACAGACTTCTCCAAGATTGATCTGGCTGCAGGCTACAACCAGATTTGCATTAAGGAGGAAGGCATCCCCAAAACAGCCTTCCACACTAAATAAGGCTCCTACAAATGTGTGGTGCTCAACTTTGGCATGACCAATGCCCCGTCCATCTTTGTAACCTTCATGAACAAAGTATTTGCGCCCCACATAGGCAAGCACGCCCTAGTGTATCTAGAAAGCATTATTGTCTAAAGCCCCTTGGTGGAACAACACCACAAAGACCTCAAGGCAGTCTTTGCTACCTTGGCATGACACAAACTGTTGGCCAAGCCCTCCAAGTGCCTGTTCTTCTTTGAGCAACTACCTTTCCTGGGACACATAGTCTCAAAGGACAACATCAACCCCAACAGTCAAAAGATACAAGCCATCTGCAAGATGCCACCACCCAAGGATAATTCAGAACTCCACACATTATTGGGAATGGTGGCCTATGTACAACACTTCATACCTGACTGTGGCATCTTGACTACCCCCTTATCCACCATAACAGGCGCCAAGTCCAAGTTTGTGTGGACCCCCCAACGTGACCTCTGTTTTAGACGCCTCAAGGAGAAGCTCACAACAGCTCCCATCCTACAATATCCCAAACGTGACGGGGAATACCAAATGGAAACCAACATCTCAGATGCATCCATTGGGGGAGTACTACAAATCAAAAATAATGACAGTGACTTCCTGCCTGTAGCTTATAAATTGCAAAAAATTGACAGATGGCAAGTGTCAATACCCTATCTACAACAAAGAACTGTTGGCTATTGTACACTGTCTAGTCAAATAGCGCTAATACCTAGAACAACAGGAAGAATTCACAGCATTAACTGATCACAAGTTGCTCATCTATTTTAAAACACAAGCAAATCTGTTGCGCCGCCAAGCCCGGTGGATGGAGCTATTGGAGAGATTTAACATGCCCATCCAGTACAAACCTGGGGCCAAGCTTGCCATGGCAGACGCCCTGTCCTGCCTGCATGTCTGTGCTTCCAGAGGAGAGAATGGGCTTGACCCAGACTGGCCTCTCTTAGTACTACAAACAAAGGACAAAGGTACCCCCTGGAACAGCCAACATAACAAAGGAAACAGTCATCAAAAATATGCACCTATTTGCTGACATATATGGGACCCTACACAGAAAAATGTCTGACAGCACAATCATTCCCTACATCTCCACACATCAGCAAGTTGACACCATCCTACGCTATCATAGAGACCTTGGACATACCAAGAGCCAAAACCTATATGAGTTCCTTAAGCACAAGGCCTGGTGGCCAACCTTATACTGTGATGGTCAAGAAGTTCTGGACCAATGTGAGGTATGCAAAAAGTTTTCCAAAGGCAGAACCCCTTCAAAGTCAGTACTTCCTATCCGCACACAACTACCTTTCAAAGTATGGGCCCTTGACATTGTTGGCCCCATGCCAGGGAAACTTAATGACAAGAAATACATCATCACTGCCATTGACTTTGCAACAAGATTGCCAGTAGCCCAAGCAGTAAAGGCACACACTGGCACTGACGTACAGCAATTTAATGGCAAAGAAATGATCAGCAAGCTTGAAAATCCAAAACTCCTGATAACTGATGGAGGGAAAGAATTAACCTCCAAAACAACCAATGTATACCTTGCAAAAAGTGGGGTCAAACACACCGTAACAACACCATATCACCCACAGGCCAATGAATGTGTAGAGCGGCTTAATGGTAGCCTTGTGCAAGCCTTAGTCAAACTCCCCGCCAGGAGACCTGAAGACTGGTATAAGCAGCTATCAACTGCACTACTTGTGTGTCAAACCTGAGTGAACAGATCCACCGGGAAAAGCCCGTTTATACTGGTATACAGCACACAGCCAAATATCATTCAAGCATTGACAGGACCTAGACTGGAAATTACAAGTGAAGTTGTGCCACGCTCAGACCCTCACATTGTAAGAGCTAGCAGCAAACAAAAAGTGAAGGAGAATGAACGTCTACAAAAAACCTTTGTCCTCATCTGCAGTAGACATGAAGTTGGGGACAAAGTCTGGGTCATGAATGTTGAAAAGAGCAAGCTACAACCTGAGAAAGTGGGGCCAGCAATTATTCTGAAGCTAAACAATAATAACACTTACCTTGTGCAAGGGCTTTGAAAATGTAAGCAAGACAAGACCCTACACCATGATTGCCTAAAACCCTGCAAAGCAAGACAGAAACAACAAGAAGCAGCCCTGCCTGCCACAGAACAGCAACTAATGCAATACAGCGCCCAGGCTCCTGACAACCTCCCTGTCAACCTGCCCCCAGAGGAGGCCAACCTTCAGTCGGGGGAGTGTCAAAACCACAGGCTCAACCTGTCAGCAAGGTTCTAACCAAGTGGGTTTGCGACCTGCAATCTGATTACCCAGTCACTCAAAGCCAGACAGGAAGTCAACTCGAATTACCAAATCCAACAATGTGAACAGAGGATGATCCTTTATGGTGGATACCTTGTTTTGGCGCTTGACTCATTATCAGGATCAAGCCACCCCCGTCTCCCATCCAGCTGTGTGATCACCAATCATGTTCATGTTATCCTTGATTCACATGAACTATATAATCACTATCTCACAATAAAGATTATTATCTATCTTCTAAATATTTTCCCTGTGTAACTCTGCTAAAACAGCACAGTTACAACAGAAGATAACCACCAAAGAGAAACAATATCAAGAGAAGATTAAGGACGTTGTTAAGGCCAAATATAAGCTTTCAGAGATTGGGGAATACATCAAGAAGATTGCCACAGTTTTTAATGGCAACCAGGTGATCACAGTCTAGTTTTAATTAAATTTATTTACTATTGCCTAATTTTGTATATAGTTCTTATATATTCAGTGTAATATTTTTAAATAAATTGTTAATCTAAATAACTCATTAATAAATTATGATACTTTTTTTATTAAAATCATTGATTTTCTATTGATAGCTTGATGCCTTAGACTGTATTGCACGGCCTATATTGGTATTTTACTAGTAAATTATATGTTTTTTGTAGTTTTCAAAATAGAAAAAACTTCTTATTACTGTTTCTGATTATTGTAATTTCTTATAATATGTAAACTTTTATGTAGTACTTTTATATTTGATTTTTTTAATTTTTATAAGCGGGAAAAAATATTTTATAGTAAAGATAGCTAAATTCATAGTAAATTATTTTTGAAGTGTATTTTTATGAAATTTTTTAATTTTTATTTATAATTTATGTATGAACTTTTTTGAATCTATGTTTGTCACATTACCCTAAAAAGTATTTTGAAGCTTAATTTTTATTAAGTAAAATGTTCAGGAAACAGGTTTCTGCTTATTAAAAAAGTGTCAACATTTAGTAGTCTGCATGAGTAAAAACTTAATTCTGACTTTCCAATGCTGTCAACATTGAAGTATTTTTAATTCTGATTATTGACATATAGTAAGTTGACTTGTGGAATGAGTTAATTTTTGCAGTTGTTGGCTCACATGTGTGTGCCCCCTTCTCAGCAGTAACCCTTTCCTAGACTTTGGTATTCAGGTGAGCCCCACAAGACTTATCCTTGCAAACAAAGTTCTTGCTTTTGGTCTGCTGCTTTGATTATCACAGTTGAAAATGTAAATATATGCAACATACTCAGAGCTGGCTTTGACTGACATGATGTGGAAATAACAAGGGAAGCGCTTGGGAACTTTGAACTCCCCATCCACATTACAGATGTTATTGATGGCCAGTGGATCTCAAGCCAAATGGATGGTGGCCTTGAACTTCTTGGAGTAGTCTTATGACTTCTCCTGATAGTCAGAAAAAGGGAGGGGAGAAGAGCCATTAGGGGGAGGGGGAGGGGTTCCTTGAGGCCTGCTTGGAGGCAGCCTTCTTCTTTCCAGATGAAGAGGTAGGCTTCTTGGCACTCTTTCCCTTCTTAGAATGCTGTTCTTTGGTGGGATCTGATTCAGCCTTGGACTGATAAAAGGAATGATCTGTAAGATCACCATCAGTTTTATTAGGGGAGGAATTGTGGGAAAGATGATAGTGGATATGATGGAGTTAGAGGGATGAGGTTGGGGAAGAGGGAGTCTTGGCCTTGGAAGGCTTCTTGGTGTGCTTGGTGGTAGTGGCAGGGACCTTGAAGCCCTTTGAGGCTTGGCACTTGGGCTGCTTGTTACTTTTAGATGATCCTGGCTAAAAAAAGTTTAGTATTGTAAATAAAACAACATGAAAGATAAAAAATACAAAGAGTTAAAGAAAAGCATAAGATAAGTAAAAAGTATACATAAAAATTCTCATTTATCAATAAAAGAACATAAAAAAGTCAAGGAAAGCAAAATAGAAACACAAAGTATAGATCAAAAGGGTTAATATAGAAAATAAGTGATATTTGATGGAACTTCATAGATTTTAGGTTCAGCATATCATCTCAGGGCTGAATCAATGAAAAACACATTTAAAACTAAAATAAAATAGATGAAAATTATATAGAGAGTAGTAGAGAGAGTAATAGAACATATATATAAAAAAATTATTATGTGAGAATTTATTTATTAGTGGTTAAAGATCCAAAAATTAATAAAGCATCAAGTTTGGCACTGTTGACCAGCTGAAAAAAGCTGAATTCTCACTGTCAGCTTTCCCAGAGTTGACCAAAAAAATTAAAATTACTGTTCTTACATATAAAACTTGCTTAATTTAAAAATGGGTCTGAAAGTTAACCCAAAAGCAAGGAAGTTTAATATGTGCAAAAAGTTTAAAAAAAACATAAATTAAAAAATTAAATGAGTGGTAATATTTTTATTAGTTGTAAGAGTATACAGGGGTACTGGGAGTGGGTTATTTACCACAGTGAGTGTTAAAACGTTAAGAAGCTCTCTGCACTACTCACCCTAATAAAGTGTCAAGTTGGTGGGTGTCAAGCAGCACCCATAGTGCAACACTTATTAATTTAAGCTTAAACCCAAGCCTGTTATTAGTATAATGTAAGCCCAATAATGTGGCAGGTGGATAGTGTTAAACAGGGGAGGAGTCAACTTTCTGTTTTTTTATAAATTACATATGAAATCTATGAATAAGTTGGGCTTAATTTATGTGGCACCAATTGATCTACCAACCTGGAATAGACATAATGTAAAGTAAGTGGGTTAGTTGATTAATGTATATACCACTAAATCCAGTATAGTGGTGCCTGGGAGCTTAATTAATGACTATGGACACTAATAATAAAAATATAATAGTAAAAAATAAAATTTACATATGCGCATATGTGTTTTATTAATAAAATTAAGATTTGGCTTAAAAATTGGCAACTTGTCCATTTTTATTTTTAATGTGTCAAGCACAGGTGGTTTTTAATTTTTATTAGTAAATTTAAATATAAATTACGCCTTAATTAGTCTTTGAACTAACAGAATTATTAAACAGAGTTGGCTTCCAGTGTTTTTAATCTTGAATTTCAGGTTCACACCACTGAATTACTAGTAAAAATTAGCTTAAATTGTTCAAGCCAAAAATACTAATAGATTTACATACGCAGTAGTCAACTCCCTGGTGCTTGACAGATTGTCAACTACTAGGGAGTCAACTTCACCACAGTTGCCCATACAGCCAAGCCTCAGAGGAGCCAGAAACATGCAAAAAAATATGCAACAAATATAAAATTGGTGTGCTTTCCACATTGGGGCATATTTACCACCCCAGTTTTACCTGGGGCACCCCAGTACCTTGCTACTATCATCAAATTCTATAAATAAAGGGCTAATCTTTAAAATATTTTTGTTATTTAATTGAGATTTAAGCCCAGTAAGCTATTTGGTTTTAACTTTCAAATAATAATAATTATGAGGGTAGATTAAATACTTATGCTAGCTTTACTATACTTTGTAATAGGAGATACAGCCATGGAATATTAAGACCTAACCCAAGAATGTTACTAGGGTGGGGTGTATGATTAACTGCATGACCTTCTTGTGTTCTCTACTGATAATAGGGTGATTACTAGCCAAGCAGAAGAAAATGGGGGAAATACTTGATGGTGTCTTTAATGACCTGGTAAAGATGAAGGATTGCAGAAAATGACCATATGACTTCCCACTTGAGGAGGCTGTAGACTTTCTATCATCAATGGGATAGAAGTAAAGTTGTGTCAAGTGAAGACTAAAGTTGGGAGTATCATCTGTCACACCTCTTGAACAGAAGGCTCAAAATTTTTTAAATCTACAATGGTAGTTAAAATTGGTATGTATGTGTGTAGAATGACCAGTATCAAGGACTAAACCCTCCTGCTTATCCAACAGGATGGGTGTATTAACAACGTGTTTGTGGGTTTGGGCCTAAACTTAATATATCTCAGATATTTTGTATATTGTCTGCTGAGAAAAAATACCTATAACCTGATAGAATTTTATCAAATTGGAATGGTTCCTCCTCCAAAGAACCAAATGAATCAACTGAGCAATAAAGAGAAGAAAAACAAGATTCTCTCTACCAAGGGATAACAGACACAAAGAATTTGATAAAGAAACAAACTCATCAACCCCTGAAACAGAAACTCCAACAATAAAATCATTGTGGGAAATTAGGTGGCAGAGAAGGTTAAAATAGAGTGTGGAAAAGAAGGTCCATTTTTGATCTACCAGCAAGTGCAATAGAAATTGTGTTCAAGCTACATACTTTAGAGGTAAAAAGATATGCTGATTGGGACTAGCTCTTTCAAAAGGCTATATAAATTGTGAGTTTAAACCAATAAACATTTCAAGAATAGGAAAGGGAATAAATAAAATGACATCACAGACCAAATTTCAAAAAGTCCAAGTTTTTAAAAATGTTCTTACAACCAAGAAAGATGGTATCTCACTTTGCAATGTGAATATGAAGAATTCAAACATTTGATACAGGATTTGCCCCAAGTAGTAAAGATGACAGGCATAAAGAACAAAGTGAAAACTTTAAGAAAAAGGCTATGCTGTCATTAAAACTGAAAATATCAATGTCAAACAGGCAGACAGAACGTTAAATAAAATTTTAATTATGTGAGATTAGGCTGATTTACCACAAATGATCAGGCTAAGCATCACACACAAATCTTATCAGTTACACGCCAAATTATCACTAGATTATCATCCTATTAACTGTGTCAATTATGTGACGTGTAATTACTAGTTTATTATAATTGACATAGATACTATACAGGCTATAATTTTTAGCCTTTATAATGATTATCATTTATTAAACAGTATGTAGTCAATAGATCATCAATTGTGTTACACCCTCTATTTCCCAGTGAACATATAATGATCTTAGCCTCACACCATCCTGAGAGGCACATATAATTATATCAAACTTTGATGTGCAAAATGCTATGTAATACCAAATTTGCAAAAACATTACATGGCAGATAACTATTGGTTTGTTATCAGATTGAGTCAGCTATTATATGGTGTATAATCCCCAACTCAACCTGCATATCAATAAGCAGACAGCTTTTTATATAGAGAAGAACTGCTGATCAAATCCAGAAAGGGAAAACATAAATACCAGCATTCTACCTTCCAAAGCAGGAAAATAGAGCTGGGACTATTTCTAAGCATCAATCAAATACAGTGTAGTTTCTTAGTGCTATTAGAGAGGCGTAAAGATACAGCCAATTGATAATCATCAGTAGGTTAGCTCAATAAGATTGTAAGCTGTAGATGAAGTGCCATGTAAGCCTTGTAAAGACCAGTAGTAGCACACATTTTAAGGACAGCCAATTAGGATAGGCATAGCCAGCAAAAATAGACCTAAAGCAAAGGTAGCCATTGGGAAGTGTCTCAAAGGACAAGAAGAAAGGTTGTTTCAGTATATATTGATACATACACCTGAAAGAATGATAACAAGCTCTTAGTTACATATGGATAGATTGTAGCTGCTGGCTATATTGTAATCCAGTCCCATTAAATGTAATTATCTACAAATTTTTATTCCACTGAATTCTGTAGTGTCCTTTGCATAGGACAGGTAGAGTAAATTGGCAAGGCTAACATCTTTGTATAGCTTTAAAAAAAACCAGCAAAACCCAAGATTGCTCAACACAAGTTATTGACAATTCATGCCTTGTGTCTCAAACAACTTCCCTATTTTATTAAAAGTTTATTCTTTTTGAACTCAACTGCTATTCATTGAAAATTACTAAGAGAACTGTTTCTCTATAATTTATTTTATGTTCTTCTTCAGCCTTGCCTCCATATATAAATAGTGGCAAAAAATTTCATCAAAAAGTTTTGTTTTTTACTTCCTCAGCAAACTGCTTTGTAGAAACACCGGAGCCCCTTCTTTAACATTTAACCAACTTGCTCAAGTATATAGTAATATCATAGCACCTAGAGTATCTAATACACATATTGCTGATTCTTCATCAGTGTCATTCACTTAGTCCTTCAGAGGCAGACATTCCTTACTACAAAACCCCTTCTCTTACTTTCCCAAGGAATTAATTTGGGATTTTAGTCACAATGTAACTGTGGGGTTCCTGGTCACCAGTCCCCAAAGTGTGTCCTGGGACATAGCCAGGGACCAGCTTGGAGGAGTTTTCATTCCCCAACAGTGGTGAGTGGTTGATCAGAAGCTTGTACTTGGCCTGCATAACTGCAAACTCTTCCAGCACCTTACCAGTCACTAGCCGGGCATCCCCACCATGCATCTGTACTTCAGCGGGCGCCAACCCCTCTGTGGGCCTGCACCACTCTTGTAACAACCTAGTAAACTCATTCCCTATAAACTCCCTTCCCCTATTGGTCATCTCAAGATGCCTAGTCAATCTCTCCCACTCCTCCTGGGAAGACTTACTAGTGAAAAATCTCCTAAAATTATGACAATAGGTGTCCTCTTCCCCTTGAATAGGGTAAAAGATATGGGGCAGTTCACTCATTGGGCTTATACTCTAGCTACTGGAAATTTGGGCAGGGGCTGTAATAGGCCTTTATAAGTGGTCAGAAGGAAGATCCCCTTAGAAACCTTCTGATATAATGTCTGGGTAAGGTAAAAAATATGGTTTTGCCAATACTGGGAGTTCTCCAATAATCTCTTGGACTCCTTGTACTTGGTCTTGGGCACCTGCTCCTTTGTCTTGGGCTCCTGTACTTTGGTTTTGTGCTCCTGCACCTTGGTCTTGGGCTCCTGCGCTTTGATCTTGGGCTTCTGCAGTCTGTTTCAGCTCAGGCTTCCTTTTCTTGGACTCTGTCTTCTTCTGTAGCTCTTGTGGCCTTTTTAATCCACCTGATTCAGTCCCTGAAGAGTCTCAGATAGATCTCCCTTTTATAGCTCCTTGTTTCAGACCTAAAATCTCTCTCAGAACTCCAGTTTTCAAAGGCTTAAACTATCCAGTTTTTCTCTCTCTTCAATATACTAAACTTTAAAACTTACTTTAACCAATAAAACCCTGAATTTTCTGCTTCTGCTCTTCATTTTTTAGGCTTTAACTCTTAAGTTAAAGCCCTCAAAACACTGTTTGAATAGACTCTGGCTTGCAGCCAATCATACACCTTGATTCAACTGTTTTGCCAAACAGTTTCCCTGGATGACTTACTCTTGACTATGGTTCAAACCTGAGGCTTTCTTGCTCCAGGTAAACAACTGCTCCACGTTTCAAACAGTTTCACTGTGATTCCTGACATTTTCCCCCAGCAAATCCCAAGCGCTTCTGAATATTTTTTACTTAAGTGAATTCCAAACCTTTGATTTCACAACATTTCTCTGTGTTTTCTTTAACTTTTTGCGGCTTCAAACTTGCTTGTTGCTTGCCCTTTTGCCTTTCTTAGTTGTTCTTGGCAAAATTTGCTTATTTGCCCTCACATTTTCTCTGTCCTGTTTCTGGCCTCTTCCTGGCTCCTTTCTAGCTTAATTCAAACTCAATAAATTGTTGCAACTGAACCAATAAGAGTTCATTATTTGAATTGGGGAAGACAACAGTCCAATAGAAAGGACAAGAATAAATAGAATAAGGTATTGTTTATTGTAGAATATTATAATTAATATACTACATGGGGAAAAGCCATTAGGCCACAAGGGGATGACATAGTGGGGTGTTTCATGTAAGGTTCAAAGCCAAGGAATAGCTTGTGCAGTGATCAGCAGGTCAAATTGGTAGCGCTCCTAATTAGGAGGAAGTGCCCACAATTTGATATTACCATCAGGTTGATTCAGATTGTTAGATACGTCAAGGGGCAAGCTCATTGAGCGCCCCCTGTGTATTGTAAGATACGTTGGCAGGCAAGTCTGGAAACTTGGTTGCAACAAAGTTTACAGTTTAAACCCTGTAATCAATTTTTTCCTCCTCTTTCTTTTTATTCATATGATTTTTAATTCTTTTTATCATATTTAGGCTGTATTTAATTATTATTTAACTGCTTCTTTATAATCATTTTCCTCTTTAAATACACTAAAATGATCCTTCCAGCCTCTACTTTCAGTCTGGATAGTCCTTCCAAGTCCTCTTATAGTCCTCTACTCACATCTTCTTGTCCTTCAATAAGTTCTTCAACCACATCTCTCAACTCTTCAGCTCAACCAGCAATCAGTCTATCTTAGTCCACCAAACAGTTCATCTTAGCCTCTGAATAGTTCATTCCAGTCTTCAAACAGCTTTTCAGTCCTCTGGCTACTCCTTTATCATGACCAGCTACTCCTGAATCATGATCTTTGAGCTCTTCACCTTATCTTCACTAGGAACCACTTTGGTTCACCTGCACGATGAACATTTTTGGTTCCAAACTTTTAATATTAACCAACAGTCCCTCAACTAGTCTTTGCTGTGATCATACAGTCCTTCATACTAGTCTTCTCTGCTGACCCCTTAAAATGAACCACCTTGGTTCTTTATCTCAGTCCCTGTTACCAGAACCTGTAGACCCAGACATGATTCTACATTGAACTGGTGTTTGACTGGGTCCTCGAAAGTGGCACTCCACTTAGGCCATCCAACCATAGATCAATAAAGTATATGCCGTTATTTTTACTAACCCAGGTGATTAGGTCTGGGCTTTAAGTTGCAGAGTAATCAGCTTTACTTCTCAGAGGCCTGATCACACCAAGTTCTGCAGCTGCTTCCTCAAGCAAACCGCCTTGGTGACACCTCTGTGCAAATTTATGGCCTCCAATGCTCACTTTGGGTTTTCCCCAAAGCTCCCATAGGGGCATAAACAAGGTCACCCTACCAGTCTTTTAGGTAGTATGCTTGCTCACAGACCTCCTGTAAGAGTATCAGGGTATGTAGAGCCCTCAGAGCTCTTCCTCTCCCTGGCAGCCTGCGCTATCTACCAGGGGTCCAGAACTTACAGCCCTGGTAGGCGTCCCCTACCATGCTGGCACATACTTTTACCCTGACAGCCTGTGTTACCTGCCAGGGTCTAAACATTCTCTAAACTGATCAGCAAACGCTACTCATCAGGCTGGATCACTCCCTGCCCCAAACAGACAAAGTTTCTTGCTGATCTATCTCATTCTTTACCCCAAGCAGCCAAATTTCCCTGCTGGGTGAAGATCTCTAGCCCACAGCAGACAATATCTTCTGCTGGGTGGAGACAACATCTGCCCTTAGTAGTCTTTACACCTACTAGCTAGTCCTTACCTCCCTTAATATCCATCATTACATACTAGGCCTCTACCTGCAACAAACCAACAACACATTGTACATTTTTAACATAGTATCTTTATTTAAAGCCAAATCAACCCTTGCCTGTAAAACCATTTACATATGGATCATCACAGTAACCAACTTCACCTCCTAGATACATCAAAATCATTAATTTCAGAAGGTGATTTTCTGGACAGCCACTATAAAATTTTTTCTAGACTATTTATTCTTGAAAAGTAGTAGTTTGACCTCCTTAAAGCTACTCATAATTCATAGACAGAGAAACATTCACCTCTTTTGGGTGGAAGGCATCCAACTGAATTTTCACCCTAGCTGGTATCAGGATTCCAATGCCACCTAGGCAAATTCATTCCAAAGAAACCCCTACTGTATTCCCCCCAGCTAGTCAAAGGATTTATATACCTCTTATCATAACCATCCCTGGGCACATCTTTTTCCTTCCAAAGCACTAATAAGGGATCCCCTTACTACCATTCCAAGGCATAAAAAACCAGCTCCAAGCTATAAAGTTGGGAAAATCAACAAAAATAACCATTCAACTCTCTCAGGTGTTGAGTATATACTTCTGGGAAGAATAATACACAAGATAAAGGGGAAATTAAGAAGAGAATGATACTTTATTAGATATAAATATAGGATAATATATAGTATCATGGAAAGCTACATACTGTCCATGTACATCATGAAATTCATGGGGCTTATCTGAGAAATTTTCCTCTCAAGTCACAAGGCTTATTTAAGTTATGTTCCTCTTAGGATCTGGATTGTTTGATCCCTGTAATAGATGGCCAAATGATAGTAGTGCCATCAACTTAATGTTTAGTTGGTGAGCCATTTGGTGAGATATTTGGTGAACTACTTGGGGTGTTAATTCCCTGAGAGGTAGTAATCAATGATGTTGAGACATCTTCCTCTGGGGTGCTGGAAGGTGGAACCTTAGAAATTTTCTTGAGATTGTTGGGGATACAGGCTTGGGACTGATCTAGTTTGGCGTTGGGAGCAGGGAGTCTGGAGCTACATTGTGCTGATATTGCTTTGCACAGGCAGAGGCAGAGGCAGTTGTGGTGCATGTGTTTTTAGTTTGGTTCAAGCGCCAATTCCCTTGATGAAGTAGGTATTGTTAGGCTTGACCTCCATGACAATAACTAGCCCACATAACCCTAGATCCAACTTATGTTGATTGTGGTTGACAACCCAGATTTTTCCCTGACTTGGAATCTTTCTTATTTTAAAAGGATTGTCTATATCTTGAATTCTTTTTTTGTTCCATGTCTTCCTGGTCTTTTCTAGCACAATGTACGTCAGGATCACTGTTGTCTGGCACCTTATTAGGTAGAGGTAATTGTGGATCTGTAGTAGTACTAACAAGGGCGGGCTTTTGCCCATATACAAGTTCATATGGGCTTTTTTTGTGTTGTGGTAGACTTGTGTTCTGCATACCATGAGTGCTGTAGGTAAAATATTTATCCAAGATTTTGGATTGTTGGCAGAAAACTTACTGAGGGCTTCTATTAGCAAGCTGTTTAGTTGTTCAACTCTTCTATTTTCTTGCAGGTGTTACAAGCTGGCTGTGATATTTTTATTCCATTTTTGGCGAGGTAGATATTGGTGTCAATGGCCTTAAGTTTGGTCTCTCCATCTGTGATCAGGAGGTCAGGTTTCTCAAACTTATCTATGATTTCTTTACTAATGAATTGTCTCACGTCACTGCCTTTGTGTTCTTTTGCAGCTTGTGCTACAGGCCACCTGGTTTCATAGCCAATAACTGCTATGATGTACTTTTTGCCTTTACTTTCACCAGGCATTAGTCCCACAATATCCAGTGACCATACCTTGAAGAGTTGTGTGATTGATACTGATAGTACTGACTTGGGTGGTGCCTTGGTTTAGGTGTTTTTCACAAACTTTGCATTGTTCCAGTACTTTCTTGATATCATCTGACATGTTGGGCCACCAGTAGCGCGTCTTGAGGTATTCATGCAAGTTTCTGCTATGGGTGTGTCCCAAGTCTCTGTGATAACGGAGGATTGTGTCAATATTTTGTGTTGACAGGACGTAGGGTACAGTGTCACCATTTGGAAGGATTTATTGTGGTGTAAAATATACGTTTTTGAACAGGTGTTTGTTCTTAAGGACCTTCTCTTGGATGCCCATTGGTGTGCCAAGTGGGAACCCTTCTTAGAGATTCCCCATGATTAACATGGGCCAATCATGGTCCCCATCAGTGCGTAGAACATGTTTATTGTATAGCTTTGATAAGATGTCTGCAGTAAACATTTCCCTTTCTGGCTTGTATTTGATTTGCATTGGATACCTTTGTATGAGGTTCATCCATTTGGATTGTCTTCTTGATTAGTGTTGTTGTGTCTTGAAGAATATCAACAACTTTTGGTTGATGAGGACTTTGAACGTTTGGGCTCCTTATAGATAGCATTGCCACTTCATGAGGCAGTGCATGATAGCTACTAATTCCTTGTTGTGTATGGGATATCTCTGTTTGTTGTCAGATAGTTTTCTTGACTTGTACACCACCAGGAGGAAGTTCTTTTCTGCCATCTGGATACAGAGTACCCCTCCTATGGCGTAGTCAGATGCACGGTTTCTAACTCATATATTCCTTCACAATTTGGGTATTGGAAGATAGGGGCAGTGACCATACGTTCTTTTAGTTGACAGAAGTGTTGGTCTTGTAGCAGTGTCCACAAAAACTTGGTTGTTTTGTCTTTAATGGCTGACAGAGAAGCATCAGAGCACCCCAGTCAGGTACAAACCTTCTAAAGTAGGCTACCATAACTAGGAAGGTATGGAGTTCACTTTTATTTCTTGGGGCTGACATCTTGGTTATGGCATATATCTTTTCTGGGTCTGGTTTGATTCTGTCCTTTCAGATAATGTGGCCAAGGAATGGAAGTGCAGACAAGAAGAAGTCACACTTTGAAGATTTGGTAATGAGTTGGTTTTTTTGAGAATTTAGAGGACCAGACAAACATCTTCCCAGTGTTGCTTTAAGGTTATACTGTAGATGATTATGTTGTCCAGGTAGATGATGGCTTGTTTTCTGATGTGTTCCTTGAATACCTCATTCATGAAGGTCACAAAGGTGCTGGGAGCGTTTTTCATACCAAAATTGAGAACCACAAATTCAAAGGACCTATACTTGGTTCTGAATGCAGTCTTTGGTATATCTTCAGGTTTCACACAAATTTGGTGATAGTCTGCTGCCAAGTCAATTTTTGTGAAGATTTGGGACCCCCTAGGGCTTCAAAAAGGTCATTGATCAGAGGCAGGGGATACCTGTTCTTAATTGTGACCTGGTTGAGCACTTTTTAGTATGTGACTAGGTGGAGTCATCCGTCCTTTTCTGCTACAAAGAAGACAGCAGCACCAAAAGGCAATTTTTAAGGTCAAATGAGGCCTTTCTCAAGGGCTTTGTCAAGATAGGCTTATAAAGCATTGTCTTCCTGGGGTTTGAGACGGTAAATGGGGTGTGCCTTTGGTAAACTTCCATTGAGGTCAATTTTATGTTATATGCCTTGGTTGGATGGTAACCCTTGTAAATTTTCTTGTAGGATGAAAGGGAATTCAATGACTAGATGTTCTCAAGTATGGTCTCTCTCAGTCTGATTTCTTTATTTTTAAAGTGAATAACCTCATAAATTAAGGAGTCTTAATTGATTTTTCTGGGGTTTTTTTCCTCTTATGTCTCCATTATCTTCACAAACATGTGATCTCTAATAAGCATGTTGAGATGAGTTGGGTAGTCATGGTGGTGCACCTGCCTTGTTGTATGATGAGGGTAGTGCTATCCCAGTTGATATGAGGTTTGGTCTTTTTCCTCCAATCTAGGCCAATTATAACGTCATATTTGGGTATTGGTATATGAGGACCACTGAGTGTAGTCTGCACGTCTTTAATTTGGGCGCAGAATTTTTTTGCTTCCTTGGTGACTGGTGTGCTTCTATTATCTCCATGACAACTCTCTTGATGTTGCTTTGGACTGTGGGTAATTTCATGAGGTTAGAAAATTTCTTGTAAACAAGGGATTGGTCTACTCCAGTGTCAAATAATGCTGTTCCTTGGTACCTGCAAAAGCAGAAAGGATAAGTGAGTAGTTTATTTCCAGTTTGGGCAGCAAACAGTAGAGGATTGCTGGAGGGTACTTGAATGGTGATTGAATCCACGTCTTGGTTCCTGGTTGAGTCTTATAAAGTGGTGAAGGGCGGCTTGCCTAAGCACTCCCCTGAGCTTTTTCCTCCTCATTGGTATCTTTGGCGCTTGCCTGATTAGCCTGAGCGGTGTGAGTCACGTTTTGAGGATGGGTGTTATTGCTTTAGTTGTTCTGCTTATTAGGGCAAGGGTTCTTCTTGGCTGTAGGGCTCTCTTTTTGGTTGTTTATTGCATGTAAGTTGTCAAATTTTTGGGTTGTGTGTTTCCCTTCCAAGAATAAATCTTGGAGATTCTTACAGCAAGTCATGTCAAACTGACGTCTTTTGTGTGTGAGGGAGCCATTGTAGAAGTCCAATTGTGGTCTGGCTTCATCAAAGGAAATGATGTTAGGGGCTTGGTCATGTAAGTCTTAATACACTGCTATGTACTCCTCAATCAATCCCATCATCTTGAAGGTTCTGAGTTCTGTCATGATTACTACATCAGAGTCTTTCATGGCAAACTTTTTGAGAAACGCTGTTTTGAACATATCTCAGTTTTCATTTTGATTAGGATGTTGTTTGAGCCATTTTCTTACAAAACATGAGGAGGCCCCTGTGACACAAAGGGCAATCTCACTATCCCAGAGTCTGTGGGAGTAGCCCACTTTTGTAAACTTGCTTTGGGTGCTGTTAATCCAGAGATTGGCATTTTCTCAATGTAGCCCTGTAAACGTTCCAATTTCTGCTGAGTGTAGACATTGAAATATGATGCTGGGTAGCTCAGTTGTCTGCAAGCCTGAAGTTGGAGGCAAGTTCAGGAGTTTCCTGGCATTGAGGAGGTTATACTGTTTGTTAGGTACAAGGACATTGTCAAAGACAACAAAGCCTTTAGGGATGTCTTGTCCTTCTTCATAATCTCTCCAACCTGCAGAGTGGGCTATTTACTGGATCTTTTTCTTGGGAGGAATTTTTCCTTTAAGTTGAGTAGGTGTGGATAACTTACCTGTGCTATCAATGTCAAGTATATACTTCTGGGAATTATAATATATGAGATAAAGGGGAAAATTAAGAAGATAATGATATTTTATTGGATATAAATATAGGATAATATATAGTATCATGGAAAGACACATACTGTCCATATACATCATGGAAGGCATGGGGTTTATCTGAGTAATGTTCCTCATAAGTCACAGGGCTTATTCAAGTTGTGTTCTGCTTAGGATCTGGATTGTTTGATCCCTGTAATAGATGGCCAAATGATATTAGTGCCACCAACTTAATGATTAGTTGGTGAGTCATTTGGTGACTCATTTGGTGAACTACTCAGGGCGTTAATTCCCCAAGAGGGAGTAATCAAAGATGTTGCAACACAGGCAACCAACTTTTATCTAGCCAACTCTAGCCCTTTACAGCAACATGAATCTCAATGCAGTTCATCACCAGGGGGATCCATGAGATCTGGTATGTTGGAAAGTAGTTATCTTTATCTCAAACCAACAGGGGTTGGTTAATGTACCATCTCCCTTCACAGTGTATCCTGGTGAGTTTCCTAGTATGGTCTATAGGGTTGTATAACAAGATTGTTTATAGGATAAACTTTTGGTGGGCCAGCTGATATAAATTATGCAATATGAGCTGGTCCAGATATTGGACCAGGGGGCCTGTAAACTTTGGGCAGCTGATAGCTGGTGGGTAGGCAGAGCAGAGGGGCTGCTAGGTGCAGTGTTCAAATAACAGATTGTTAGAAAAAAATATGGTAAGATCTGTATGAAACAATGGTTCTTAACACTTCATTTCATAATGGCTGTTGTGTTTGGCTCATGGGGACAACATCCAGGAGGACACAACAGGAAATCTTAGTAACAAAAGATTTGAGGTTCAAGGCTAGCCTTGGGTTAGCCTTCAGGGCAAAATTAAGGGCATGTACCTTAATTTCCTGGAAAACAAGATGTGAAAGTCCTTTTGGCAGAAAGGACAGGAAAAAGCTTGAAGATTATAAGCCAACACAAATGTGGATAAACTTGTCTTTATTAGGAGATTGATTCTACTTAAATAGTAGACAAGGGATGGTGATCACTCATTAGAAAGACAGAGTGGCTGAGGGGATCACGTTGGGATGAGGTCATACCAGGATAAGACAAGGTAAGGTATGGTGTTCTGGAATGGGTGGATATTGGCACAGACCCATTTACAGAAGACAAGGAATTCCCAAACTTGAAAGAAAAACTAGCCAAATCTTTGCAGCTATCATTATTTGAAGGCCATATCAAAATAGCATTAATGGTACAATTTCCAACATCCCCCCTCAAGATTGGACACAGGGAGTTGATATTTGCGGAGAAATTTGGAGTGACCACGGGCAAAAGGACGTCCAGAAGACAGCAATTTCACAGTATACTTGACGCCATTTTTAAAGGTGACTTCACAGGGCCCAACCCAGAGGAACCAGCTTATGAGCTCTACCACCTGTAAAATTCTGATAGTAGAGAACCAAGTTGCCTATTTGATACTCAGGGAGGGGGGCTCTAGCAGCATTGGATGGGGAGAGCTCCAGGGCCTTAACCTTGTAAGCAGTGGAGTAAGCTGTTGCTTGGATGTCAATGATACAATTGGTTAAGTCTTTAGCATGGGTCTCAGGATTTGAAGACACATCAACTTCAATCAAGGGGGGTCCCAAGATTGAGAGGGTGGCGGCTTCACATCCATACAGCATGGCAAAAGGGGACTGACCAGTTACTTGGTGTTTACTAAGTTGGTAAGCAAAGAGGGCAGCAGGGAGGAAAATATCCCAATTGGCAGCGTTGAAGAGTGTGAGTTTCCTCATTATGGACACCAGGGATGAATTGGCTTGTTTGACAGTTCCATTAGTTGAAGGGTTATAAACGCGGAGAAAGATTGGTGGGTACCTATAGCTTTGACAATAGACGTTATGAGGCAAGCATTAAAGTTGATAATATTGTCAGAAAGCAGGACTTGAGGGCAGCCATGCCAATAGAAGATGTTTTGCAGCAAGAAATTAGCAGTGGTCTTAGCAGTTATATCTTTTGTAGCTCTTGCCCCAACCCATTTGCTAAAATGGTCTATGGCAATTAAGATAAATTGACACCCAGACCTAGACCAAGGGAAAGGCCCAAAAGCATCAATACTTACAGTGTGAAAAGCATGCTTAGGGGAGTGAGCTTGAACTGGTGTTGGGACGGGCAAGGACATTGGAGTTGACACAAATGACAGGAGGAAAGAACATCAGGGATCAGAAGGCACATGTTCTCCCAGTAGAAGTTCTTGCATAGCCAGTCATGAGTTTTGGCTATACCCCCATGCCTAGTGTCAATGTGAGCTTGGAGGATAATGGCTATCCTCATTCTAGGGCAAACGTAGGGTAGATAGGCATTGTTGACTTTCTTGAAGAGCTGTCTATCTCAAATTAATGTGTCCTTGGATAGGGTCTGTAGTGCCAGGTGAATGTCTTCTGGCTCGGTGGTCCAAGATTCAGGGTACCCTATTAATTTGTATAGGCGGTCAGCGTGAGCAGGGTGCATAGCTAGTATAGGCATCCTTGAAAAGCCATCAGCATTCTGGTGTTGGGCCCCAGGACAGTGTATCACAGTGAAACTGTACCCTTGTAGATGCAGAGCCCAACGCGCTAGTTGACCCTCAGGTTCCTTTAGTTGTTGCAGCCATTTGATGGAGGAGTGATCTGTGACCACTGTGAAGTGGGTCCCATAGATGTAATGCCTGAACTGTTTTATAGCATGCAGCACTACCAGACATTCCTTTTCAGCGACGCTGTAGTTCTTCTCAGCTTATTGTGGACCCGTGAAGAGTAGGCTACAGGTCTATCCAGGCCTTTGTTGTCAAGCTGGGCTAAGATGGCACCCACAGCTACTCCACTAGCGTCAGTATACAAGATGAACTCTTTATCATAATCAGGATAGACCAAGATAAGAGCCTCTTTGAGCTTGGCCTTCAACAATTTGAATGCTTGTTGCTAGCTTTCAGTCTACTCAAAGGGGACGTTGCAAAGCAGTTGGACAGTGGGTTCACTCAGTTCAGCAAAGTCAGGTATGAACTGTTGGTAGTAGCCCATCATACCAAGAAATACTTGGACCTCTCAAAGATTTGTGGGAGGTAGCATCTTGTCAATGGCTTCCACCTTATTATTCATGGGGTGTATTCCTGTTTGAGTGACTTCATGGTCTAAGAACTCAAGTTGTCATTTAAAGAAGGAGCACTTGGAGGGTTTGAGTTTCAAGACAGCTTTTCAGATCTTGATGAAGACAGCCTTGAGGTGTTCCAAATGGCTGTTAAAGATAGCACTGAATATGGTGGTGTCATTAAGGTACACAAGGACACAAGAGAGCTTTAGATCTTGTAGGATGGAGTACATAGCCCGTTGAAATGTAGCAGGAGCATTGCAGAGTCCTTGGGGCATACAAGTGGGTTCCAAAAGGTCTTCTGAGGTGATGAGCACAGCCTTTTCTCTATCTTCAGGAGATAAGTCAACTTGCCAGTATCCAGAGGCTATATCCATGGCTGAGAAAAACTTGGAACCACCCAGCTGTCTGAGAGCATCATCAATTCTGGGCAAGGGGTACAAGTTTTTCTTAGTGAGAGAGTTCAGGCAGCAATAGTCCATTACAATGTGATGTCCTCCATCCTTCTTCTTGAGTATCAGTAACGGGGAAGCCCAAGGACTTTGGGAAAGAGACAGTAGACCAGCATCTAGTAGTTGTTTGAGCTCCTTAGACACCTGAGCATCCTCTACCCTACTACAGCGGTATGGTTTGGCACAAAATGGGGGCACATCACCAGTGTCAATCTGATGGATGACCCCTTTAGCTAGGCCATAGTCCCTAGGTCCAGAGGCAAAGATATTGCTAAACTGATAGAGCAGGTCCAAAACGTCTTTTTGTTGGATGGGAGACAATTGGGGGGAAATTGGCAGCAGAGAATAAGGAGAGAACTTGAGGATTGCCTTCAGGTAGATTGAAATCACTAAAAGTTCCAAAAGGGTAGAGGGATGCCACTTGTTCTGTTGCTAGTATACAGCCATGCCCTATAACCTGACCTTGGGTCACCTGCATGGGCAGGGCTGTCAGGTTAGTAAGCAGTAATTATACAGGATCTTTGTGGGTTTGATCTAGGATCCCTGGACACAGTCAGGGTTCTTTACGGCTTAGGGATTCAGGTGAGTAGAGTTCCAAGAACAAATTTTCAGGTAGTTTGTAAGAAATCTGATAATCAATCACCACTTGAGAGCCCAGGGGAATGGTGATAGCTGCTGTGACAAGAAGAGGTACCCCTTCTTCTGCAGGGCAGGAAGAAGGTGGGGTGCGCATATTGGAGGAGTGAGTTCTATACTTAAGAGAGAAGATACCTGTGGGGTACTCAAGCACATAAGTTTTAAGACACTTCCCTGAAAGACGCAGAGGTTCCTCAAAAATCAAAGGGACCTCATATCCCAAGAGCAAAAGGTATCCATCTCTTAAGTTCACAATCCTTTTTACTCTTGAAGGAATTGTGTAACAACCAAGAGGTTATAGCTTTTGTTCTCAAGGACTACAGCAGGGGAAGCAATGAGTAGTCTCCCAGACCTCATGGGTAGAGAGGAGTAGGCACCAATGGCCAGGGTTTGTGCCATGCCAGCTGTGCAATAAAACTGAGTATAGTTGAGGTCAGGAGCCAGCTTAAGTTTCTTCATCAGTTTTGAAGATACTACGTTAACTGGAGAACCCGTGTCTAAGATGGCTTTGATTTCAACCTTTTGGATTGATACTTTCACACAGGTTGTATCTTTTCCAAAGTGGGGCAAGACTGCCAGCACATCTTGCGCAGCCTCTATCTCTTTCTCCCATTTAGCTAACATGCACCTTAAAGCAGGAATCTCTTTATACATAGTCTGAAGTGGGAGAGATACAGTTAAGTTTTGGAAGAGAGCTTTGGCTAACTTGGCTGCTTCCTCAGAAGAATCAACCAAGACAGGAGGTCAATGAGCTTGAGCTAGGTAAGGGCGCGCCAACATGGCTTTAGCTTCATTTGAAGGTGCTTGAGAAGTGATGGTGATCTTCCCAGAGCAGAGCTTGTACAGGACAGAGACAGTTTCTGGAAAAGCCAGGACGGAATAGCCATAACTATCAGAATCTTCACTATCAGGGTCTTCAGGATCTGAATCACTGGGGAGATCATTGAATAGATGAAGGATAGTTGGGCCAGAGGAAGACAGAGCTTCCTCAACAGAAGGAGGATCAGGGGGAGACAGGGGAGATTGGTCAGCAGAGAGCGTCTCTATCTCTGAGCTGACTCTATTTTCCTGCCTGTTCCTTGGGGTCACAACCTTCCCCTTGGGGATTAGTGCAACTACGCAAGTGGTGTCTTTTTTGGCCACAGTTATGACAACCTTGCCTCTTAGTCTGTCTACCTGAACCCAGAGTCATAATGTGCAGCGTACAAGAGGTAGTCCCAGCATTACAAGATTTATTTTCAGCACCACAGTACCCCCATGGGTCAAATACATGTCTTGCAAGAGCGTCTTAATACTCTTCATGGAAGTGAGTGAAGCCTTGTGTGCCTTAAAGTGTAGGCATAGAAGCTGGTTCACTTTCAAAGCATTTAACCAAGCTGTGTAAGCTTCCCAGAGAGTTAACTGTTGATTGGTGATTAATTGTTGACCTTCAATGTAGAAACAATCCACAAATCAGCCAGGGTTTTCTTGGGCTTAAAGGCAATGTGCATAAATGCATCCTTCTTTACCTCCAAGCTGAGATCTCCTCCAAACTCCTCAATGAGGAGGCACTTCATGTCCTTCCAAGTGACAAAGGAGGGGAGCTTGGGTACCACTACTTCTTGGTATGTGGAATGGATACAGGTGAGGATATGTTCCTTTTTGAGTTTGTAAGTAGCCCTACACATTGCGGTTTTGTAAATTGTTAGAAAGGCAGCAATGGTAGTGGTTTTAGGATCAAATATCTGTTTGAAGGTTGGCTTGTAGTTTGGGTCAATGGACAAGGAAGAGGACTGACTGTTGTCATCTGGGTTGGGGATGTTAATTTTGGGATTGCTCTCAAACTCAGATTCAGCAGCAGGTTGTCTAGCCCAGAGGAGTCAAAGGCTTTCCTCTAGGATATCCAATATAGAGCTGTTCTGTCCACTAATATCTCTAGCAGTGGCAGCAGCAGTTCCAAATTTGACAATCTTAATTTGTTGTACTGCCAGGGTGCCAGCAATCCCATTGAGGCGGGTGGTCAGGGAAGTGGTCTGAGCAACCAAGGGGATGACCTGTCTGTGGGGTTGCTGTCCACAGTCCCCAAAGTGTGTCCTGGATTGTAGCAAGGGACCGGCTGGAAGGGATTGTCATTCTCTAGTAAGGGAAAATGTATCTCAGAAATATGTATAGGGGTCAAAATGGGCCTTTATTCACTCTCAGAAGGAAGATCCCCTTAGAAACCTTCTGGTATATGGCCCGGGGGGTCAAGGAAATAATATGGATTTGCCAATACTTGGAGTCCTCCAACAATATCTTGGATTCCTTTTACTTGGTCTTGGACTCCTGCACCTTAGTATTGGACTTCTGCTTCTTAGACTTAAACTCCTGCTCTTTAAGCTTGGACTCCTGCACCTTAAACTTGGACTCCGGCGCCGGGCTTAGGATTCTGTTTATTATTCTTGGGCTCCTGCTCCGTTATCTTGGGCTTCAGCTCTCTGTATATCTTTAGTGGCCTTGGTATTCCACTTGTATCAGTCCAATCAAGTTCCTACAAGTGATCAAAAGGCTTCCAAAAACCTTTTGGCAGAAACTCAAAAGGCCTCAGAAAGATCCCGTCAAAGACCCAGAAAGACCCTGTAACTTTCCAGCCAGCCACATTCTTATAGTTTCCTTTTCCCAAAGTTTCTGCCTTTAAAATGGCTTTCTTCAGAATCTTAAACCATTGCCGCTCACTTTTTCCTATAATAACTTAAGCTTGCATACTTACTTTCTCAAAAGCTTAAAGTATTAATTCACTATTTCCTTGCTTATACTTTAAGCTTTTGGCTTACAACCAATCATTTTCATCAGGAAACCTGCCAGAACTCAACCAATGAATTCAGAGCGCAAAAATAGATTATTTCTGAAGTTCCACTGGGATCCAACTAAAAAATCAATTTCCACAGCTCAAACCGCTCAAATTGACAACTCTTTGTGCACCAAAGTGTTAACCAGTCCATTATTCCAGCACCAGTCTTCCCTGCATTCAACCTGAACCAATTTAAATAGTAGAATACTATTTAAACTGTTCTTTCTGGACCTCTTCAACGTTTTCCCCATATATTTACAAATATTGTAAAATCCAAGGAAAACATCCCACCAAAACAACTTTGTATCCAGCTCTCATAGCAATACACCTTCATCTATCCTAGGAACTTAATAAATAAATATCTTACCCACACTTCTATCCACATTTCTTCTTAATTTTACTACTAAAACAAGGCAAAAATTCTACATTTTTCCACTTTGTCAAATCAATTCAGCAAGATCTTGGTTCATTTCTCCAGACCACTAGTTTTTCACCATCATCTTTGGGTTCTTCAGCCAGCTCTTCAACCACATCTTTCAGCTCTTTAGCTTAACCAGCAAACAGTCCATCTTATCTCACAGAACAGTTCATTACAGCCTTTAAACAGCCTATTGGTCCTCTTGCTACTCCTTTATCATGACCAGCTACTTCTGCATCATGATCTTTGATCCCTTTCACTTATCCTCACTAGGAACCATCTTGGTTCCATCTGCACAATGAACCATTTTGGTTACAAACTTCAATATGAACCAAAAGTCCTTTAACTAGTCTTCTCTGTGATCAAACAGTTCCTCTCACTAGTCTTCTCTGCTGATTCCGTGAACCACCTTGGTTCTTTATCTCAGTCCCTGTTACCAGAACTTGTAGACCCAGGCATGAGTCTACATTGAACTGGTGTTTAACTGGGCCCTTGCAAGTGGTATTCCACTTAGGCCATCCAACCATAGATCCTTAAAGCCTATGTTGTTGTTTTTACTCACCCAGGTGATTAAGTCTGGGCTTTTAGTTGCAGAGTAATCAGCTCTACTTCCCAGAGGCCTGATCACACCAAGTTCTGCAGCTTGCTTCCCCAAGCAAACTGCCTTTATGACACCTCTGAGCAAATTCATGCCCTCCAATGCTCACTTTGGGTTCCCCTCAAAGCTCCCATAGGGACATAAACAAGGACATCCTACCAGTCTGTTAGGTAGGATGCTTTCTCATAGACATCCTGTAAGCGTATCAGGGTATGTAGAGCCCTCAGAGCTCTTCCCCTCCCTGGCAGCCCGCAGTACCTGCCAGGGGTCCAAAACCTTCTCCACCTCAAACAGACAAAGTTCCCTGCTAGCTATCTCACACTTTCACCCTTTTGCAGCCACAGTTCCCTGCTAGGTGAAGAACTCTAGCCCACAGCAGCCAATATATTCTGCTGGGTGGAGGCAACATCTGCCTCTAGTAGTATTTACATCTACTAGCTAGGCCTTAACATCCCTAGTGGTCATCATTCCCTACTAGGCCTCTACCTGCAACAAACAACCAAACTTTTGTTTGGCCAACATTAGCCCTGCCTGAAAACCACCAAACATGTGGATTGTCACACTGTCCATTCAGTGTCTCAGTAAAGCAGGATAGGTTTTGTACTTTTCTTTCCAATGTGTCCTGCCTATCAGATATATCATTTGTTACTTCTGCAAGCTGATCTAGTGCATGTGCACAGTTGACCCGGGGTTGACCTTCCAAACCAGGGCAGCAACCATGGTTGCCATGAGCAGGAGTATTAGCAACTTCACCTTCCTCTTCATCTTTGGACTCAGAGGACGAGTCCTCAGAATTAGAGAGGTGTTGCCTTAAATACTCAATTTTGCCTCACAAAGTAGCTACTTGATCAGTGAGCAAAGCAATGCAAGGGTCAGGCATAGGTTTGACTGGAGGGGGGTTCTGAACAGAAGATTGACACTAAGTGGTAGCCTTGACCTCAGCTATTGCCTCCCATACCTTGGCCTCAAAGTCAGAGGGGGCCTCAGCAGGAGGAGCAGGAGGAGTCACCTCAATAGACGCTACTCTATTGTCCACATAATTTTGTATTTGATATATCATGTTGCCTAATGCAGCCTTATCCAGACCATATTGATGCTGCAGATGGCGGCCCCAAGTATCAACATGAGCTCTAACTAATTCAAGCTGAGAATTAATATGTTCTCAAAATTGGTTAAGTTTGCTAACCAGAGCCTCAAAGTCCTGGCAATGCTTTAGCAGAGAGGCCCCAATTTTCCCACGCCATGTTGCTTGATGCTCATACAATTTGCATAGTTGATTCTTGATGTACCCAGGGAGCAAGGAACAAAGGGAATTCACTGAGGAGGTCAAGTAATTCTGGGAGGCCAGAAAGTTCTGCTGGTTATTGAAAATACACACAAAAAGGCTGTGGGACCATTCTTGATATGTCATATTATGAGCATGGTTATTTGATACAGTGGAGGCTACAGCAGTCAAAAGCTGGTTCTGAGATCCTAGCGCTAATTGATGATGGACAAAGGCAGGCTGGATAAACTGGTTAACTAACACGCCAATAGTATCCATTGACTCCATCAGCACAGGGGAGATGACCAAACTCCAAAAGGAAGGAATACAGATATTTTTAAGCATACCCAGGACAGAGACTAGGATAGTGAGCATGGCCATAGTGCCTGTGTGGAGGAGGGAGCAGGCAGCGGCACAAGATTGCTCATAGTTGAGAGAGAAAGCTGGAAGGGGTGCCCAAGCAGGCCCAGGAGACAACACCATTACCATAGGAGTTGAGGGGGCATTGGTGATGTCTTCTTCTAGAGGGGGACTAGAAACTTTAGGTTGTTTGGTTACTTCAGAAAAAAAGGGAGAAGGACCAGAGAATGTGAATGGGAGCAGGGTATCCAAGGGCTTGCAGCCCCTGTAGTGAGCACCATTTTGTTGTGTTCAGCTCCTGGGGACAACATCCAGGAGGACACGGCGGGAAATCTTTATAACAAAAGATTTGAGGTTCAAAGCTAGCCTTGGGTTAGCCTTCAGGGCAAAATTAAGGGCACATACCTTAATTTCCTGGAAATTGAGATGTGAGAGTCTTTTTGGCAGAAAGGACAGGAAAAAGCCTGAAGATTATTAAAGCCAACACAAATGTGTATAAACTTGTCTTTATTAGGAGATTTGATTCTAATTAAATAGTAGACAAGGGATGGTGATCACTCATTAGAAAGACAGAGTGGCTGAGGGGATTACGTTGGGATGAGGTCATACCAGGATAAGACAAGGGAAGGTATGGTGTTCCGGAATGGGTGGATGTTGGCACAGATCCATTTACAGAAGACAAGGAATTCCCAAACTTGAAAGAAAAACTAGCCAAATCTTTGCAGCTATCATTATTTGAAGGCCATATCAAAATAGCATTAATGTCACAATTTCTGACAATGGCAATACAGCCTGGCTGGAGGCCAAAGGCTCATATACTCCCTCATCACCAGGCTTAAGCACTAAGTATTGTAGAGTTGGCTATCTGGGGTTTGGGTGAGCAGGCTGTCTTGATTCTGAGATAGAAAGATTTTACTGAGCTGGGTTGGCCCCCTCATTGACAGGATTGAGGGGATGAGCAATATATTTCTTCTGCTCATAAGTGTGTTGTGCTTATACTTCTGGGAAGTATAATAAACAAAATAAAGGGGAAGATTAAGAAAAGAATGATACTTTATTGAATATGAATATAGAATATTAATAGTATCATGACAAGCCCCATGTTGTCCATATACATCATGGAAGGCATGGGGCTTATCTGAGTAATGTTCCTCTTGAGCCATCAGGCGTAATCAAGTTGTGTTCCATTTAGGACCTGGATTGAGTGATCCTTGTCATAGATGGCTAACTGATAATGGTGCCATCAGCTTATTGACTGGGAGGTGAACCACTCAGTGAGCCGCTCAGTGATTCACTTGGGGTGTTAATTCCCTGAGAGGGAGTAATTGAAGATGTTGCAATATCTCCCCCTGGGGTGCTGGAAGGCGGAGCCTTGGGAATCTTCTTGAGAGTATCTGGTATATGGGCTTGATATTGATCCAGTTTGGCGTTGGGCACAGGGAGCCTTGAATTTTTTTGAGCTGTCCTTGCCTTACACAAACAAAGTCAGTCATGATGCATACATTTCAGTTCAGTTTGAGCTCCAATCCCTTTGATGAGGTAGGTGTTATTGGGCTTCACCTCCATGACAATGCCTGGTCCGCGTAACCCTGGGTCTAATTTGTGTTGGTTGTGATTGACAACCCAGATCTCTTCTCCAACTTGGAACCTTTCTTGTTGCAATGGAATTGCTTCCCGCTGAACCCTTTATTGTTCCATTACTTCTTTGTCCTTTATGGCTTGTAGTACTTTTGGGTCATTACTGTCTGGTATCTTCTTTGGAAGTGGCAGACGTGGTTCTGTGGTTGTACTGACAAGTGAGGGTTTCTGACCATAGACAAGTTCATAAGGGCTTTTTCCTGTATTGCGGTTGACTTGTTTTCTGCAGACCATAAGGGAGGTTGGTAGCATGTCAACCCAGGCTTTTGGATTGTTGGCAGAAAACTTACTGAGGGCTTCCACTAAAGAGCCGTTTAGTTGTTCTACACGTACATTTGCTTGTGGGTGATATGGGCTGGCTGTGACGTGTTTTATTCCATTTTTGGCAAGATAGATGTTGGTGTCAATAGCTTTGAGTTCAGTGCCTACATCTGTGATTAAGAGGTCAGGCTTTCCAAACTTTGCTATGATTTCCTTGCCAATAAATTGTCTCACATCATTGCCTTTGTGCTCTTTTGTGGCTTGTGCTACAGGCCATCTGGTTGCATAGTCAATAGCTGTGATAATGTAGTTATTGCCCTTGTTTTTGCCAGGCATTTGTCCCACAATATCCAGTGACCATACCTTGAAGGGTTGTGTGATGGATACGGGTACTACTGACTTGGGTGGAGCTTTGGTTTGTGCGTACTTCTCACAGACCTCACATTGTTCCAGTACCTCTCTGATATCATCTAGAATGTTGGGCCACCAGTAGCAAGTCTTGAGATATTCATGCAAGTTTCTGCTATGGGTGTGTCCCAAGTCTCTGTGATAACGGAGGATTGTGTCAATCTTTTGTGTTGACAGGACGTAGGGTACAGTGTCACCATTTGGAAGGATTTGGTGGAGGGTACCATATAAGTTTTTGAACAGGTGTTTGTTCTTGAGGACTTTCTCTTGGATGTCCATTAGTGTGCCAGGTGGGAACCCTTCCTGGAGATTCCCCATGATTAACATGGGCCATTCAGGGTTGCCATCAGTGCAAAGGATGTGTTTATTGTATAGTCTTGATGGGGCGTCTGCAGTAAGCATCTCCCTGCCTGGCTTGTATTCAATTTGCATGGGGTATCTCTGTATGAGGCTCATCCATTTGGTTTATCTTCTTGACAGGTGTTGTTGTGTTTTGAAGAATATCAAAGACTTGTGGTCAGTGAGTACTTTGAATGTCTGGGCTCCTTCCAGATAGCATCGCCATTTCATGAGGCAGTGTATGATGGCAACCAATTCCTTATTATGTATAGGGTATCTTTGTTTGATGTCTGATAGCTTCCTTGATTCATATGCCACGGAGAGGAAGTCCTTTTAGGCTGTTTGGATATAAAGGACTCCTCCTATGGCATAATCAGAGGCGTTGGTTTCTAGCTCATAGATACCCTCACAGTTTGGGTATTGCAGGATGGGGGCAATAACCATGCGCTCTTTCAGTTGGCGGAAATGTTGACCTCGTAAAGGTGTCCAGACAAATTTGGTTGTTTTCCCAGTGATGGCTGACAAGGGGGCTGTCAGAGTGCCCCATTCAGGGATGAACCTGTGTACATAGGCTACCATTCCAAGGAAAGTGTGGAGTTTGCTCTTGTTCCTTGGGGCTGGCATCTCTGTTATAGCGCGTATTTTGTCTGGATCCGGCTTGATAATGTCCTTTCTGATGATATGTCCAAGGAATGGAAGTTCAGTTGAGAAGAACTCACATTTGGACGGTTTGTCAACTAGTTGGTTTTCTTGCAGGGTACGGAGGACTGCGTGGACGTCTTCCCAGTGTTATTGTAGGTTGGGACTGTAAAGGATGATGTTGTCCAGGTAAATGATTGCTCTTTTCCCAATATGCTCCTTGAATACTTCATTCATGAAGGTTACAAAGGTACTGGGAGCATTTTTCATGCCAAAATTGAGGACAACACATTCAAAGGACCCATATTTAGTTCAAAATGTGGTCTTTGGAATGTCTTCAGGTTTCACGCAAATTTGGTGATATCCTGCTGTCAAATCAATTTTTTTGAAGATTTGGGACCCCCAGGGAATCAAAAAGGTCATCAATCAGAGGCAGGGAATACCTGACTTTATTGTGACCTTGTTGAGGGCCCTGTAGTTGGTGACCAGGCGGAGGCCTCCATCTTTCTTTGTCACAAAGAAGACAGCAGCACCAAAGGGTGATTTTGAGGGTCTGATGAGGCCTTTCTTGAGTGCTTTGTTAAGGTAAGCTTTCAGAGTGTTGTCTTCTTGTGGTGTGAGATTGTAGATGGATCATGCTTTAGGCATGCTATCTTTTAGGTCAATATTGTGTTATATACCCCAATCAGGGAGCAACCCAGGTAATGATTCTTGGAATACGGAGGGAAACTCATTGACTAGCTGGTCTCTGATTGGGTTCTGTTTGTGTTGAGTTCTGTGTTTTTGAAGTGGATGACTTCATACATACATGTTATCCAATTGATTTTGCTAATCTCAGTTTTTTTCTCTGTTTCCATGATCTTTAAAAATAGGTGGTCCCTCATGAGAGTGTCAAGATGTGTTGGGTACACATGATGGTGGACTTCTTCTCTCTGGATAGTGAGGGTGGCACTGTCCCAGTCAATGTGAGGCTTTGTCTTTTGAATCCAATCTAATCCAAGTAGGGTATAGTATTTGGGGATTGGAATAATGGGGCCGTTAATTGTTGTTTGGACATCTCCAATTTGGGCCCGGAAAGGTTTTGTCTCGTGGGTAACTGGTGTACTGCAGTTGTCTGCCATGATGACTTTCTTGATGCTACTTCAAACGGTAGGTAACTTCATGAGGTCTGTGAAACTCTTGTTAATGAGTGATTGATTGGCTCCAGTGTCAAATAAAGCTATGCCCTGGTATCTGCAAAAACAGAAAAGATAGGTAAGGAGTTTATTTCCAGTTTGGACGGCAAACAGTAGAGGGTTGCTAGAGGGAACCTGGATCATGGTGATTGAGTCCATGTCCTGTTCTCTGTACAGTTCTTGTGAAGAGGGGGAGAGCGGCTCTCCTAAGCACTCCCTTGAGCTTTTCCCTCCTTGTTGGTATCTTTGGTGCTGGCCTGGTTGGCTTGTGCAGTGTGGTTTCTGTTTCAAGGATGGGTATTTTGGCTCGGTTGTTTTGTATATTGGGGTGAGGTTCTCTCTTAGCTGCAGGGTTTTCCTTGCGCTTGTTGGTGGTGTGTAGATTTTCAGACTTCTGAGCTGTGTGTTTTCCTTCTAGGAATACATCCTTGAGGTTCTTGCAGCAGGTCATGTCAAATTGATGTCTAACGTGTGTGGGAAGGCCATTGTAGAAGTCCAGGCGTGGTCCAGGCTCATCAAAGTTGATGGTGTTGGGTGCACGGTCACATAGTCCTTCATATGCTGCAATGTATTCTTTGATGGTTCCTGTCATTTTGAAGGTTCAAAGTTCGGTCATAATCACCACATTTAAGTCCCCTATGGAGAACTTTTTGAGAAATGCAGCCTTGAACACTTCCCAATTTTCCTTCTGGTCAGGATGTTGGGCTAGCCATTTGGTAACAAAGCGTGAAGCAGTCCCTGTGACACAGAGGGCAATTTTGCTGACCCAGAGTCTTTGGGGGTAATCCACTTGTTTGAACTTGCTCTCAGTGCTGTTGATCTAAAGAGAAGCGTTCTCGCAGCGTAGTCCTGCAAAGGCGCCAATCTCAGCGGTACGTAAGCGTTGAAACACAATATTGGGTATCTCAGGGTGTGTAGGCGCTGTTGTGGTTGGTGTGGTAGGAACCGTCTGCAGGCTTTGAGAGTATTGTACTGTTCAATGGGTACAAGGAGGTTATTGTAGATGACAAGGCCTGGGGTAACGTCTTGTCCTACTTTGTAATCTCTCCAGCCATTAGGGAGTGACATTGTTTGGGTTCTTTTCTTGGGAGGAATTTTTCCTTTGAGTTGGGTAGGTATGGATAACCTACCTGTGCTACCACTGTTGTGCTTATACTTATGGGAAGTATAATAAACAAAATAAAGGGGAAGATTAAGAAAAGAATGATACTTTATTGAATATGAATATAGAATATTATATAGTATCATGACAAGCCACATGTTGTCCATGCACGTCATGGAGGTCATGGGGCTTATCTGAGTAATGTTCCTCTTGAGTCATGAGGCTTAATCAAGTTGTGTTCCATTTAGGACCTGGATTGAGTGATCCCCGTCATAGATGGTTAACTGATAATGGTGCCACCAGTTTATTGACTGGGCGGTGAACCACTCAGTGAGCTGCTTGGTGATTCACTTGGGGTGTTAATTCCCCAAGAGGGAGTAATCAAAGATGTTGCGACAAGTGGTATTCTTAGGGGCAGGTTAGTTGCTGGTATTCCTCTCAGTGGTAAGTGGTGTTATTCTGCATTGTTCTAATTGATTGCCTTCTCTGAGGGCCTTACCAAAAAGTCAAGCATTGAGTATGTTGCTTCATATTTGTAGCTGTAGCTACTTGCTGTCATAGTTCTGTACTCTGGAAGGCTGGTGAAGAATCTCTTATCTGGAAAGGGGACTCTGGGGCAGTTGTGGGGGATTCAAGCGGTAAAAAATAGGAGGCTGGGTGCCTGGTCTTCTGGGCAGGTGGCCACTGTTCAGGCTGACCAGGGTTTGGCCCTTGTTTAGTATTTCAATCCATATAGAAGGGAGATTATTGCCATTTGTGATACCTTAACTGTTAATTTAGTCCAGTCATATGAAAATCAGTCCCACTATCCTTGTCACTAATACTTGATCCTTGTCAATTTTATGATCAGGCCACAATGACTTTAGATTAAAGCTGTATTTATGGCCAAATAATATATCTCCTCTCGCTTTTTCTCACTTCCCCTCTTTCCTTTGTCTTGTTTTCAATACCTTTATATGCTACATTTTCAATTCGTCTAGTATACCAAAGGTAAGTTTCCTTTTCCACTTCCAAGGCACTATAGTTGGCTAAGAATTATGCTTGGAATAAAGGTACCAGCTTAAATAATGTGAGGGGTTCAGAAGATGGCTTCATGTAGTTGATGAAGGAGGGTAGGTATAAATGTTATCACATGTGAAGAGAATTAAGAATATCTCTGGCTTCATAAAGCTAATAATATGGGGTGTGGTGGCGGTTCTTAGGGGAAGGTATGAAGTACCACCTTCTAGGGATTTTATGCAGGGGTTATTAATAATATTGCCGGGAACCTTATCCAAGTTTAAGTTGGGCATGGTCCCTGGAGCTCAACCTGGTGGCAGGCCGGCCAGTGGTTCCCTGAATATGGGCTTGTTAGCTGTATGGCTCAATTTCTTTATGAAGTATTATAGCGTGAAGCTTGGCTAATTTATGATCAAGTTAGTTGGTAGGTTTCTTTCTACCAAAGAGTTTATTGTTACCAGAGTAAGCGGAAGAGTTAAGTTCAACTAAGGGATTTACATCAGGGTTCAGGTAACAACTATACTTGGTGATTTAGGTATATATCTTGGGAATGGTAAATATCCTGAATAGGATTGAACTGAGGGAAGGACCTCATCAAAATTCTTATGTAGAATATATCTTTTCAGATATATTGAGACATAGCTTAGACAATCTCCTGTATAAAGAATGTACTGGTGTATTTGTTATTTTTGGATATGATAATAAACAATGTGCTACATGTGACAATAAGGAAAACTATTTTGATGGAAAAGATGGGAGAAGACAAATGTTTGTTAGGATAATGTGGTTGAATCTTCAGGTTGAACTTAGTGTCAGTTGAGCCTGGTAAGATAATGAGATCAAGATGGATAGGGGAAGTTGGTGTCTGGTTACTGGTATGTCGCTGGTAGCGACAAGGCAAGGAGAGGATGTGAAGAAAAACAAAATGTGAGTTTGAAATATTTTAATCTTCCTCTTCAAATGTATTTGTAGTGGGATGTAGGATATTAGAACTCAGATTGTTTGTAAACTTTATTGGGGATTGGTTTTTAATACAAGGTGTTCCCTACAGGGTCCACCCCATAAGCTTTGAAGTTTTCAATAACCTGATCCAACTCCCTTGCACCAGTTTGTTCCACGGCATTTGATTGGTTGTTGCCGCTAGGGTTTCAAGCTTGCCTATGTATAAATGCTATAGTAATAAATTCAGTATTTTTCAAAACTTTACATTGATTGTGACCTTTATTATTGCTATAAGGCATCGTAGGTACAGTTTCTACAGCTTTCTTATAAAGCGGCCAAGGAAATAGATTCACCCTCCAATTAAATAGCTTGGATCGTTTAAATGCCAATCAAGATCAATTAAATATAATTGAGGAACCGTTTGGCCTCATTGGCTTCACCGGTCTGATCCAAAACGCGAGTTAGATAGGATTTATATTTGACAGTGTTACGGTGAAAGGGGTAAATTCACTATTCGTTGACAATTCGAATTGACTTAATCTCCAAATGCAACCTACCGCGAAAATAAAGATTTCCCTGGCGTGACCCCCAAAATTTGTTGGCAAAAACAAATAGTAATTATGGAGGGACAGGAAAGAATTTCTTTATTTTCGCAGTAGGTTGCATTTGGAGAAAATGAAATTGATTCGAATTACTAACGAATAACAAATTTATGACTTTCGCTGTAACACGGGGCGAAAATCGCGGAGTTGTAGTTTAACCCACTTGCAACGGGAGTAGGGCTGCGTCGGCAACAAAAAGGGACGATTACGGCAAATGCCGTAATCGTCCGTTTGCCCTTCCCCGTCTACTTCTTTCGGATTCCCCCAATGCAGGGGAATCCGAAATTTCATTATAAAAAGAAGGCCCCAGATGGCCTTCTGTTTTCTGGACGGGCCAGAAAAAAGATAAATAATAAAAGTAAAAAACATTTTTTAAAAAAATTTAATTTTCAAAATTTATAATTTTAAATTTTTAAAAAAAAGTTAAAAAAAATTATTTCAAAAAAAACCGGAAATATAATTTCCGGATATTATCTTTTAAGAAACGATTTCGGACGGGTAGCTTCTTTTTAGAAAAGAAGCCACCCGTCCAAAGTCCGACGCAGCCCTAAACGGGAGTAAAGCTGGTAAATGATAAGGAAACGGATAATTGATTTGGACCTCATATAAGATGAACATTAAATCACTTAAACCAGATCACAACATAAACCTATTAAGTTGTGATGTGGGTTAGATGCAAGGCCACAGTTGGGGACGGGCTCCAAAGTCATAGTCCAACATGGGCTGGGTGCAGATTGAACTATCACTAAAGAATCAAGTTGGGTGCCCCATGTAATTTTAGGCTGAATCTGGATTTCTAAGCTAAACAGGGTATGCCAAAGATTTCGTGCTAAAAATACGCACTGGCGACGGACCAATCAACTTGCTCAATATGGCTAGTGTTTATTTGCTTTGGCTCGAATGCAAGCTTAAGTCAAGGGTGTGGGATCTGTAGGTGGCTAAGTTGGTGCATCGACTGGGAATCTGGGTAGGTTGGTGACTTTTGTAGATGCAGTCAGGGTCCTGACATGGGCTTCTAGTGTGTGAAGGTTGAGTTGGATTTGAGCAGTGTAGTTGTTTGGTTTAGAATTTATTAGGGGCTGCTTAGTCATACCATATACATCTATCGGTTGGATGTCTTAACCAGAATCTTGGATCCGCAGCAATATGCATAGGAAATTAAGCAAATTAAATGAATAGGTAAGAGATAAATATGTACATTTAAGTTAAATGTTAATTAGTAATGTTTTTGCATGAAAGTTAAGGTTATAAGTGCATGGGAAGGTATAAATAGCGAGACGCTGCGATGGAATGGGTAAAATAAAATGAAGATTGTATTTGTCATAGTGCTTTTTGTTTTAGGGGGGTACATTGCTAATTTGGATGAAGTCTAATGTTGATTAGATTCCAAGAGCATTACATATGCTGCTCCAGATACATGCGAGTACGAGGAGGAGACTTTCTTGTGGAACTCTCGCTTGAACAGTACGAACCCTGGGCTGGTGGTGATGCCCAAGTCTGACAAGGAGGTGCAAGACGCCGTCAAGTGTGCTGCTGAGAGCAAGCTGACGGTATCAGTCAAGCCAGGCGGCCACTCGTACGAGGGATACTGGCAGGGCGAAAAGGGCGGCATGGTCATCAACCTGCGTCAGATCAAGCAGATTGATATTGATTGTGAGTCAAAGACAGTTTCGGTTGGAGCGGGCTCCCTTCTGGGGCCTGTCATTGCTGAGCTTTGGAAAGTCAAAGGGGTTCTTCCCCATGGTCTCCAGCCGCAGATTGGGATGGGTGGTCAGACCCTTGGCGGTGGCTTTGGTTTGCTGTCACGCAAGTATGGGTTGCTGGTTGATCGCGTTGTGGAGATGACGGTAGTGACTAGTGATGGTAAGAGCCGTGTAGTGAGTAAAGACAAGGATGGAGATCTGTTCTTTGCCCTGCGGGGCGCAGGTGGTGGTTCATATGGCGTAGTGACTCAGTTCAAGTACAAGTACATCGAGATGGCGCGCAATCTCACCGTTGTGCGCTTCAACTGGAATACCGATGCGTGTAACTTCACCACTGTGCTTGGCTCCATCATCAAATATTACAACAGCAATCCCACCCGAGGAGCAACCCATTACCTTAGCCTGTCCCCTGGCGGGCAGATCGAACTCGGCGTCACATACTCCAACAAGAAGAGAGAGACCCACAAGCAGGCAATCCAGGCGCTTGAAAAGATTGTTACTCCCCCCACCACCAAGGACGAGCAGTACTTGAACTTTATCAATGCATTCCTGTTCTATGCTGGCTTGGCTGGGAAGCCCTCCAGCAGCGATGTCAATGGCTTGGCGGCAACCAAATCCGAGACCGACCAACGCTTCTTCAAGGGGCGCTCGGGATTCCTGGACAAGTCCAAGCAGCTGACCGAGAAGACTATGGAGGCCCTTGCCGATCTGCTTACCCCGGCTGGCTCCAACCTCTTCGTCCTTATTGATCTCTGGGGCGGCAACATCGAAAAGGTTAAAGACTTCTCGTTCGTGCACCGTGACATCTTTGCCTCGGTCCAGATCGGCGCCACCAGTGAAAATACCTTGTCGCTGGCAGATAACGTGCACAGACATTGCAGCCTCACTTCAAGGGTGCTTACCAGAACTACATTGACGTGAAAGAGAATAACTTCATGGATAGCTACTACAAGGAAGCCAAGGATCGCCTGCAGTGCATCAAGAAGCAATATGACCCCACCAACATGTTCAAATTCAAACAATCCATCCCCCTCCCCAGCGAGGATGGCTGCTGTTAACTTGCATCCAAAAATAAATTCCAATTGACTTTTATAATTTTCTAAATTAAATTACTTTAACAAGACATCGACCTGAATTACCTGCAACCGCCCCATCCCAGGGCAACCGCTTGAATTAACTCATAGTATGTTGACTTATTACATATCAACATGTATAACTGAACGCACTCTTATTTCGATATCATTGATAGATCAGAATTAAGTTTTTCAATGTAGAGAGCTAAATTTCAACACTTTATTACTAATTAGAAACATGTTTCCTGAATACTTTACTAAATAAAAGGCAATGTTTAAAAAACCTTTTGAGGCAATATATCCATTGATTTCAAAAATAAATAATAACTGTTTAAAAGGATGTAAAAGATAATTTTAAACATATTTTAATATCAGACAAACTATCTTTACTTCAAATCCTTTCAAAGATTAAAGCATATTTGGCAACATCTACAATTACTCCCTCCCGGGAAATCATTTCCCAAAGATCAAACCAGCTACCAATTAGCTGGTGGCACTCCTGCCATACCCTCATGGGGTACATGGACCAACCATTTTGAATCCTAAGAGGAACCCTACCTGGACAAGCCTCACAACTGCCATGGCATACATGGACAGTATATGGTATTTTCATGATACTATATAATACCCTTCCTTCATATCAAATAAAGTATCTATCTCTTCTTAACTTTTCTCTTTATCTTTCTTCATATGCTTCCAAGAAGTATATGCACACAGTGATAGCAAAGGCAGGATATTCACACCTACACAACTTAGAGAAAAATTTCCTCCCAAGAAAAAAAACTAGCAGATGGTGCTTCCTAAAGGCTGGTGATAATACAAATATGAACAAGGCATCCTTACAAGATATACTTTCTTCAAAAATATCCCCTTATCCCTCAAACAAGACAACTTTCTCAGTACCCACAGAGTCCTTCACCATCCCCAACTCAAGCCATCCCTGAAATACTAAGCATCATGTTTCAACACCTCTGTGCAGTGAAGATTGGGACATTTTCAGGACTGCATCAAGAAACTGCCACCCTCTGGACACAACATACACAAAACAGATCCACACAATTTGGCTATGCTAAGAAACTCTGGCTGAGTGAAATTGCATCCCAAGTAACTGGGATAGCCTCCTAATCTGTGAGCAGCTGGTTCAAGAGAACCTCCAACCAGAACAAAGGCTAGGAGTATTTAAGAAAGCCTTCCTAGAAAGTTTTCTTGTCAAGGGCTCTGACATGATAATATTGACATATACATGACTTTTAATGTTGCTAGAACTATTGACAATCATGTAACCATATACAAAGACATTCATAACTAAACCCCAGTAACATGGACTTTGATAGTCCTGCACCACTTCTGGATCTCTATGATGGGCTCCTAACCCACATAATACATCAAATTGGGAAAGACGGATGTACTAATCTCCAAGAAGCATTCTTGGAAGGGAATCCAGCTGTCCAAAAATCTGATAACTTAAAACTATTATAAAAATACAAGTAAATTCCTCAACAAAAAAGGATACCTCTCCTAACAAACAGGTCTACCATGCTAACACTCCAAACCCCCAAGGAGGAAATTTTAATACCCAGGATAACCAATCAAGCACTGAGACCTTACCCAAAGAGGCAAAAGGTCAGGGAAGTTTTTAGGGAAGCTGCACTCTCCTGCATTGCAAGACTTGTACAGGGATCAAGGTGTGAATTCCATCACAATGATCCATTTGCCCTCTGACAACCCTATAATGTTTGCTACCCAAGCTGGAAGTAAACCTCTCATTTATTATCTGTGTTTTGAAAATATCAAGGCACAGATTATTAGACACTGGAGCAGATCAGCCCCTTTTTGACAAGCTAAATTTTTTGACCCAATGAGACTACCCACCTTAAAAGATAACTAAACTGCGAGATTATTGCAGACAACAGAAGTGCCCCAGTCACCAGAGAAGAAAAACCATTCCAGGATCAAATAGGGGATTTTCAAACCATCCTTGGTGGTCCCATCATTGCAATTTATAGGTATTTCATGGTACTAGGCCTATATTAGATGAAATAGCAAGAACCTCACATTGACTGGGAAACCTACACTCTCACTATACAGCAAGGCAAAGTACACCACAATGCCTAATATACACACCTTAAACCCCTTATGAGGGATCATGTATTTGTGAAGACCATAGCAACTAAGGAGGAAAGAGATGCCAGTAAGATTGACTGAAATATCTGTACATAAACGATGATACACTTCAAAAATACAGAAGCCTTGCAAGAGCAGGATCCCATACAGCAACAGTTTGTTCAAGAATTCCCCTCTGTATCCCACGTGAAGCTGGAAGGGTTACCACCTGACAGGGGTATTCAACAGAAAATTGGCCTGAAAGGAAGTGTCCCTAAGCTTGACACATATTTTACTAACACCATAAGAGGACAAAAACTAAAATTATACCTACACAAAGCATTAGAAAAAGGGTTTATAGGATCACCCAAGTCTCCTTTTGGTTCAACTGTCCTCTTTGTAGCTAAAAAAGATGGTGGCTTAGTCTGATTACCAATCAAAGAGCTCTTAAATAGTCACAATTAAAATCAAGTATCCCCTGACCCTGATTGATGACCTCTGTGATGCCTTAGAGGGATCAAAAATCTTCACCAATATTGATGTGTGTGAAATTAGGCTGATTGACCACAAATGATCAGGCTAATTATGGCAGGCAGATCTTATCAGTTACAAGCTGTATTATCACTTGATTACCATATTATAAAGTGTAGTGACTATACACTGTGTAACTACCAGTTTGTTATAATTGATAGACCTATTATATGGCACCTAATTGTTAGCCCATAGTGATTATCATTGATTACACAGTTTGTAATCAATAGATGGTCAACTGTGTTACACCCACTATATCCTATTATATATTTGTTGCAGATTGAATGGATTAGACATTAAAGTTGTCTATCTAGGAATTGAGTGACAGAACAGTCGCATGATTGTGCTATTGCATCCTGATTTTACTAGGGATAAAGACGTTTAAAACGCCTCTAAAACGGGTGTTTAGTTAGCCTTTCAAATGCGCACAAGGCACAGGCTTTACTTCTGCAATTATAAATAGAGCAACAAATTTATTTATATCTACTTCCTTAAGGAAAGCCGCGTGGAAGCGGTAGTTCTCTTGTGGTGGAATTTTAGCTGTACCAATCCACTCTCCTCCATTAGGGAAGTCCTTCTGGCTGTGCCTCCCTGCCCCTGGTGGCAATTCCCCCACCTCACACTATATAAGTGCAATACTATCTAAATAAACACCAGTTTTGTCTTATTATCTTCTTATATTCTTCTGTCCTTACCCAGGCTATCACTATACCACAATAGGTATAGTATTAAGATAAAGAAGTAGTAGACTAACTATTTGTAGAAATCAGCACCCAGGCTTCATATTTTACAACATTAGCGCTTATGGCTTCTTCAAACCACAGCTTCCTCTCTTCCTACCCCCGCGGCCCTGTTTTTGTGGAGGGAGAGATGTCCTTGCCTATACCTGCAGCTCCTTCTGCCCAACCCACTCCAGGATCAACCTTCACTGCTTCTGGCTCTCTATCTGGTAGACTCCAAGGCTCTTCCTATGGTCAACCAGGACTAAGCCAGTGGTTGCCTAACTGCCAACAACTTTTGGAAATTGCCAGCTCCCAGTCAAGTATGATATCCTGGATGAACTCCATTGAAAAGGCCCTTATCTCCTTGATACCAATCCAGACTGACCCCATGGCTGAAGCAGCTGGCATGAACCGCGTCTCCTGCTCCTTGGAGCTTGCCTTGGTGAAGGAATTATGATGTCAATATTCTCCTCCTTCTTCTTCTGGCTATTCTCCTGATAGAATCTCCCTTAATTCTGGTACCCTCCAAACTGTTAGCTGCTCTGGCCCCTGCTCTGGCCCCCCAAACCTTGCTCAAAATATATCAGAAGCTGTTCACTCCCACTCTGGAATGGCTCTATGGATGAGCAAGATAGAACATGTACTTTCTTCCTTGCTACCCACCAAGATGAATCAGCATGTTGCCCTGGAGTTCTATGATCATCAACAGAAAACTCCTAAGCCAAAAGACAGCCATAACAGCTGCACCATGGGATTCTCTGCTCTTCAGGATACTATAAAGGCTCAAGAGAGACGGATGGGATTTCATGAAGAGGAATTACTTCTGGCCTTTCAGGAAAAGAAAGAGTGGCTAGATGAGTTGGATGCTCAATGTGCTCTCCTTGACACTCTTCAGGACCAACTAATCAAGCACCTTGAAGATGCCTCAGCAATTAGTACCCCTGATACTCTAATGGGATTGCATGGTAATGCTAAAGCTGATACTTCCCCTTCTCAGAAGATCCATACTACATTGCCCCTTCCTGACTACCACCACTGTCACAGAAGCAATGAAGAGGATGTCTCCTTCATTGCACCTTCAAAAGCACCCTGGAGTCTCCCTGGGAACCTGATAGCAATTCCTTTATCACTCCTGATGGTTATGAAGCAACTAAACCCCAGGCTAGTCAGAGCAAGGAAAAATTTACTGATGATTCTGGCATTGAGGAGTACAATGAGGATCACTCAAAAAACTACTAAGCAGCCAGGACAAGGAGAAATCCTTGGCTGCATTTGTGGTTTCACCTCCCTCCTCTCCCCCATTCCTCTACCCCCTGTCAAGCCTGTTCCTGACCCTGACACTTGTTGTTCCTTTACAACAGAGCCTTCTGATGCCCCTCTGCTGGTTGACTTTGCCCCTCAATCAGAAACTTTGGATTCTTTCACTGTGAGAATGCAAGATGATCTTACCTACTAGGTCCCCACATCCAAGTTTTTCTTGGCCATGGACCTGATACCTGGATACTGGCAGATTGATCTCCCTCCAGATGACCCAGAGAAGTGTGCCATCCTTGCCAACCAAAGGCTGTTCCAACCTACCAGGATGTCTCAGGGTCTCTCTAATGCCCCAGCCACCTTCCAACAAGCTATGAACGCTGTGATGGGGAAACTCAAGCCCTCATGTGCCCTGGTCTATCTGGATGATATTAACGTCTTCTCTTGCATATATAACAAACACCTGGAACCCCTGGAAGAAGTGTTCAAACGTCTGCACTACATCAATCTGGAGTACACTGATGGAGAGCTTCCAGTTGCTTATACTCTGTGTAGTAAGAAGGTCAAGGTGCTACCTCTCTCAATTGGGGAAGCCAAGGGTATCCCATTCTACGTCTCATGTAATGTGACTATCCCATCTGGCTCTCAGGTGATCCACAATACAGGCCTCTTGCTGGCTCTACTGGCTGGCACTCATGGAGAAATCTTTAGCATCCCTAATGCGTCCAGACTAGAACCATGGGTTGCACCAGGCATCCTCATGCCAAGTGAGAAGGAGGTACTCATACTCTTGGCCAACATGAGTTGTGAAGCTATGGTTGTCTCCAAACACCAAATTCTGGCTTATATACAACTGGAAGAGCATGAAAACCTGCAGGAGACCACCCTTTTTGCTGACTTCTCTGAGTTGGGTCTACCCTGTGAGCAACCACTGATGCTATCAGTCATAAGCCGTGGCTCCCTATCTGGCCTCTCCAAAGAGCAGAAGGATCAAGCTATGGATCTCTTTGCCCAGTATAAGAATGTGTTTGCCAAGGATGATTATGAACTAGGCAAGGCTGCAGATGTTGCTCATCATATTGACACCCAAGGCAGTTCAACTATCCGCTCCAGACCTATACGGTGCAGTCAAGCCAATCATGCTGTGGCTAACAAGGAACTTCAGAAGCTATTGGGATCTGGCTTACTAGTCCCCAGTAAAAGTCCTTGGGCTTACCCTCTCCTGATTGTCAAAAAGAAGGATGGCAGCAACCGTATGGTGATTGACTACCATCAACTGAATGCTGTTACCAAGAAGGATTAATATCCCCTCCCTTGTATTGACAATACCTTGGACCAACTGGGTGACACCAAGTTATTCAGCGCCATGGATCTTATCAGTGAGTACTGGCAGATCAGTCCACCCCCTGCTGATCAAGGAAAATGTGCAATCATCACTGATCAAGGGCTATTCCAACTCACAAGGATGCCTCAAGATCTGTCTAATGCCCTGGCTACCTTCCAGCGGGTCATGGATGCAGTGATGGGCAACCTCAAACTCACCAGTGTCTTGGTCTACCTGGATGACATTAATGTATTCTGCCAAATCATTAATGATCACCTACAACACTTGGAGGAAGTCTTCCAGAGGTTACTTGCAGCTAATCTCAAGCTCAATCCACGCAAGTGCAACTTCTTCAAGGAGTACCTTGAGTTCTTGGGGTTCATCATTAGCCAAGATGAACTCTGCCCTGTACCTCTGAAGGTGGAAGCCATTGAGAAAACACAAATCCTGGCCAATAAGCCGGACGTACAGGTCTTCCTGGGGATGATTGGGTACTACCGCTGCTTCATCTTCAACTTTGCATCCCTGGGCAACCCCCTTTTTCAGCTTCTCCGAGCTGATAAGGAATCCTTCTGGAGCCCAGCGTGCCAATCTGCCTTCAATGCTCTCAAGGGAACATTGACTGCAGCCCCTGTACTGGCCTACCCTGACTTTGCCAAGCCGTTTGTGGTTCATACAGATGCTAGTCTGACTGTGATTGGGGGTGTTCTCTCCCAACTGGACTCCAATGGACTTGAACACCCTGTTGGATACTGCTCGCATACGCTTAACGTTCATAAGAGGAACTACACTATCACCAAGTGAGAGTGTCTGGCTATTATATACTCCTACCAACAATTCAGAGTCTATCTCCATGGGATACATTTCACAGTTGTAACAGACCATGCCTCCTTGCAATGACTGAAGACCCTCAAGGACCCCAAAGGGCATCTGGCGTATTGGGCCATTAAACTTCAGGCTTATGACTATGAAATCATTCATCAAGCCAGGGCAGCCCACCAGAATGCTGACTGTCTCTCCTGCCTTCCCACTGTTACCTTAGTATCCCCCATGGCTGACATTCTCTATGACAAGCTTATGGAGGATCCTTCTTTGTGGGGGGAGGAGCCAGTAGAGATACAGACAGCTCTCAAGAAGCTAACGGTTGATACCAAGGTCTCTAAGGGACAACTCCTGAAGCTTTGTGGAGACTCTTAGCTACCCTACATATGCCCATCCCTACACATGGGCTCAGTGGTGGCCGCTCACAAAACTACTGGCCATTCTGGCATACAGAAGACGTTAGCTCTGCTACAGCAGCACTGCTTCTGGGAAGGAATGCACACTGACATAGTAGAAACACTAGCCAACTTTCATGACTGCAACATTGAGAGGCTTAAGGTTTCTAAGTTCCAACACAGACTTGTACGCCCTGCGTTTGCCTTCCACACTGTAGCCATTGACGTAGTGGGCCCCCTGCCAGCTACCAACAGTCGCAACAAGTTCATCATTGTGGTGGTTGACCATCTGACTAAATGGTTAGAGGCCAAGGCAATCCCCAATCAATCTGCACTGGTGACAGCCACGTTCATCCTGGAGAATATCATATACAAACATGGTTGCCCCCAGATTCTGCTGACAGACAATAGTACCAACTTCACCAGTTATATCATCCCCTGCCTCAACCAACTGATGGGAATTTGTGGGCTATTATCCACTCCTTACCACCCACAGACAAATGGCATGGTAGAGCGCACTAATGGTAGCCTGGTCCAGATACTCCAGAAGCTCAGTCACCAACATGAGACTGAATGGGATACCTTCCTGCCTGCAGCCACCTTTGCATATATCATTGGATACCATTGGGCCACTGGCAAGCCGCCCTTCCAACTGCTCTATAGCCGGCAACCAGGACTTCCCCCTTTACTATATTCCTTGGTAAAGCCCAGCCTGGCTGTTTCCCCAGAGGCGTACCTCAACAAGACGGTTCAAACTCTTATTTACTTGCAATAAGAGGCCTACGCCATAAACTTAAACCATAAGTTGCAGGACCTAGAACAAGCTGCATCCAAACGCCCCACCTTACCCACCTACCTGGTAGAAGACTCAGTCTACTTCTTCAGCAATAGAGGGTACAGCCGTGAATCCAAACTTGCCTCCCTTTGGCAAGGCCCAGTTCAAGTTATCCAGAAGACTGGCCCCAACTCCTACACCCTTAAGGAGCCCCATTCTGGGCAATTGATTACTAGAGTACACACTCAGTATATGTGTGCTGCTCCTAGTGACCAAAAGTAAGTCCCAATGAGGACAACAACCCAAAAAAACAAAAGCCTAATTAAAAAATTACATGGGTTGTTGTCCTGTTTGCAATAGTGTTACACCAAAGTATGAGGAATAAGAATAAAAGAGCAAGGTGTTTATTGGAGACTGAAAAGACTCTTCCTGTAGCACACCAACTGTTCTACCACCTGAATGACAGCCAAGAAACACAACTGGCTACCTACAGATCCGCAAAGCCAATGACCAAGGATTGGGCAATGAACCCCCACCTAACAAGACATATGATTGACCACAACACCATAGCCGCTAACTAGAGACGCCAAGCCATTCTTGACCCTGTTATCTAATCCAGTGGAGGGAAATGTTGCAGATTGAATGGATTAGACATTAAAGTTGTCTATCTAGGAATTGAGCAACAGAACAGTTGCATAATTGTGCTATTGCATCCTGATTTTACTAGGGATAAAGACATTTAAAACGCCTCTAAAACAGGTGTTCAATTTGCCTTTCAAATGCGCACAAGGCACAGGCTTTACTTCCACAATTATAAATAGAACAACAAAGTTATTTATATCTACCTCCTTAAGGAAAGCCGCGTGGAAGCAGTTGTTCTCTTGCAGTGGACTTTTAGCTGTGCCAATCCACTCTCCTCCATTAGGGAAGTCCTTCTGGCTGTGCCTCCCTGCCCCTGGTGGCAATTCCCCCACCTCACACTATATAAGTGCAATACTATCTAAGTAAACATCAGTTTTGTCTTATTATCTTCTTATATTCTTCTGTCCTTACCCAGGCTGTCACTATACCACAACAGGTATAGTATTAAGATAAAGAAGTAGTAGACTAACTATTTGTAGAAATCAGCACCCAGGCTGCATATTTTACGGAAATTTTGGATCACTTCAGCTCCATCCCCAGACTAAGAAGTGTATATAATCATATCAAACTAATGGAGGGGCAAAAGACCCCAGAATGCTGATTTTGCAACAACATTGTACAGCAGATAATATACAGTTGAATATCAGATCAAGTCAGCTATTTTATGGTGTATAATCCTCAACTTGACCCATTGCATTAGTAAGCAGAAGGGTTACCATCCAAAATTGGGATTATTGATGGGATCCCAAAAGGAATGCCAGCATTTCCATTCCCATGATCAGAGAGACTTGGCTTGGAAGATTCCTGAGCATCAATCAATTACAGTGTAATTCCTTAGTTTCATCAGAGGCGCGTAAAGATGTAGCCGATCAATAACCTTCATTATTATAGCTCAAGTAGAGTGTAGGCTGTAGCTGAAGCACTATGCAAGCCTTGAGAAGGCCAGTAGTGATACACATGCTGAGGACACCCGAATAGGATAAGCATAGCCAGCAAGTACAAGAACTATTGTGAAGGTAGCCACTGGGAACTGTCTGAAAGGATAAGAACAGGGGTTGTTGTAGTATATATATAATCATGAAAGGATGATAACAAGCTCTTTTTTACACTGTTATAGATTGCAGCGGCTGACTAGATTTTACTCCAGCTTCAGAAAACATAATTATTTGCAAGTTCTATTCTACTGTTTTTCTGAAGTGTGCCTTAACATATGATAGATAGAGTACATTGGCAAGGCTAAAATACTTTCTGTAGCTTTGAACTGCCAAGAAATATCCAAAATTGCTTCACAATGATGATGGACAAGAAGCAGGAAACTACATCATATGCTTTGCAATAAAAGAGGATCACAAGCAATTTCTTAAATGCAAAAAATGGTTCAAAGATAAAATATTCTCATCTTTCTAAAGATATTATATCAGCTTTGGAATATCCATGGCCAATTAAACAGTTAAAATTTATGTTTTCCTTCTTCTTTCTCCAAATTAAAAGGGAGGATAATTACATCCACACCCTGAGCATTATAAGGCAAAAGTTGAATGTCATCTTACCTACACTTTATGATCCAACTGAGAAGAGGGGTCAAAAGAAAAAAGATCACCCAGGAGGCATCACAAAAACATACAACTTTGTTAAAGACAGCTCCTGGATCACTTCCTTACCACAACCCACCAATGGTCAATTTTGAGACAGCAGAGGCTAATACCTTCATAAAATTATTCAAAAGCATCCCCAAAGGTTGCTTTTCTCACTGATAATAGGCTCTTTGCAAGAACCAGATGAAAATTCCAGACATGAAAAAGATTGTCTTCAAAGATGTTATCAAGGAGTCCAAGCACATGTTTAATTGCTTTACGCCTTAGCTGTCATGGTAGATTCCATAATGCCGGGTATTGTCCGTCCAAGTAAGAAGGCTCAGAAGGCCAGAAAACCTGTATCAAAATTGACCAAGTTAACAGATTTAAACCAAATGGTTGATCAAAAATGGATCACGGCTGCTCCAGTCCGTCAGGTGAAACCAGCTCCCCCTTTCAAACTGACATTGATAAATAGATGTAATATGAGGGTTACCCAATATGAGCTTGTTAATCAGTATGGTTTTCAGAGACTAGTCACACAAGGGTTCTATGCAACTTGGACTAGATACTTACTTAGCGACGTAGAAGGAATAGGAGGTCAAGACTCAGGTGGTATTGCTTAGTCAATTTTTCTGATATATATTGAATATTTTTCCCTGTTTCAACTCTAAGAGTTGAGTCCTCCTAAATTTACTCAATAAAAATCAATTATCCCAAGTTCTAAATTTTAAATTTTAAAAATGCATTCTGTGATTGGGCTGTTACAGTATATCCCGTACAATCTGATTCTGAACCAAATTATTTCAGGAAGATGGGGCCCAGCATCTGGAACTTTGTTGTTGGCGCCTCCAAATGTCAATTTCATGCCAGCCAATTTTATAGCTCCTCCCCCCATTTTTGAAACTAAAAATTGTGTCCCTTCTCAATGCCCAGAATTCTACGCTGAAGATACATTGATGCTTTCCCAGGTCATTTATCTTGGTTTACTCTGGTTAGGACCACTGGTTCTACTTAATCCTGGAGTTACAATTGGAAATTTCACAAAAAAATATCTGAAGCCGCATTGGTGGTTAATAATCAATTCTATGTGGATTTGGGTGGTAATTCCCCATTATTTAGAAGCAGCTTTGTATTATCCAGTGATTTCTGTCACATTAGCCATGTTCATAAAAGAGGTAATTTATGTCCTTTATGATGTGCTTCTTGAGGATAATTTTATTGTGGACAACCAAAAAAGCCTTTGTCCCATTACTAATATTTTTAAAACCAGTGAATGAAAGTTTCTCTGGGACAGCACCTTAACTGCAAGGAAGGAGACTCCATCAATTAGAGCTGTTTTATGCAGGCTAAAGAAGCTGTAACAAAGACCACCTCTTCACTTTAAGGGTGGTACAATAAATGTTTCCACTTGGTTAAGGTTAAGAAGCCAAGAGTCAATGTTTTCATTGGCAAACTGAAGATCCATAATACTCATAGGGTCACCTTTGTCCCCAAGCCATCAAAAACAAGAATTTTATCACAAAGAATTCTGGCTAGCAGGTCAAGCTTGTAAGTTTCACAAAAGAAATTTATTACTGCTCTACATAAGACTGTCTTACCCATCTTAAAGGCATTGAAAAGGCACCTGGAGCTGGAATCTGATCACTTTTTATTTATAAATAAGCATCTCCTTCTTGAAAATATTTATTCATTACTTTAGTTTTATTTCCTGGATATTAAATCTTTTAAAGCCCAAAAAACAAAAAGGTTACAATTTTTTATGGAGTGACTTTTGAGCTTTGAACACTATAGTTGCCACTGACTGCTCTGACTTTTTATTTAAGAATTTAAATCATTGGGGGATTTGGAGTATAGACATTTGTTTTATATTTTAGTTTTATTATTGATATATGTTTGTTTAACATAGGTTGAAACTGGTATAAAAAAGTAAAAAAAATTGGTGCAATGACTCTGGAGCTTTGTGCAATATAATACAACTAACTGACCCCTTTGTTGCAACTGAACCTATTATAGTTCAGGATTTTTATTAAGGAATACAAAAGTCCAATAGAAAGGACAATAATAGGGATATTATGATGTTTATTGGAGAATAGTGTAATCAATATACAATTCTGGTGAGCCAAAATTCCCACCAGGGGTGGCACTATGGCAATTTCTGAACAAGAATTGAGTTAGGAATATCTTAGGAAAGGGATCAGAGCATTGAATTGACAGCACTACTATAGGGAGATAATACCCATAATTTAGCATTGGTCACAGAACCCTTAATACTGTTTTATATGTAATGGGCGCCTCTATGAGCACCCCCTGTGTATTCTTAGATACATTAGCAGGTAGGGGAGTAATTTCAGTTACAATATCTTTTTATTGCACATTTAGAATCCTTGGGTGTTTCTGAATCTTGCCATGTGTTTTTATATATTTTTGAGATTTATTTTCTCCTTTGATTTATTTTTAAAGATATCAATTGCTTCTGGGCCAGAAATTGATATAGGGTTTCCAGATAAGTCTTTCTAGATGAAAGTTTTGGACAAATTTTCAAGATGATTGTTTCTAAATGATGTGTTAGATTTTGTTTTTATAAATAGTGTATCTCACCAAAGCTCTCATCATAAATTTAAATATTTGAATTTGTTTGAAGCTCAAGTTTAGATGCAACTGGATGTTTGGAATTCAGAGTAGAACTGGTAAGAAGAAGCAGGTGGTTGTTATTACTAACAATAATAAAAACATGATTTTTGATTGAAGTTGACCTTTGATCTAGAGTTTTAAAATATTATACCAGTATTTAAATATCAAAAGTTTGAGGAAAATTCTGACAATATGAACTATCCACATATTGTTGATACCAGTTGAAAGTATAATAAGAGTTTATTGAGCAGAAGTCAGGAACAGAGGTGTTTGTTTTCATAGTGGAACCTAAAATTAGATCCAATTCTAGGTTTGTAGTGTAGGGTACCACCTGCAGTAAATATTAAAATGGGCCTAATATCATAAAAGGTATATGCTAGGGGAATTACTGCTTTTTTTGAAATTTTTATTGGAGAATTGTCCATTGAAACCCAAGGATTTTCTTCTAATTAATCACTAATTGATGTATTGTGGCTAGCTGTAGTTGCGTTAAGAATGACTCATTAGAATAAGTAAAACATGTGGCAATTATCAACTAATTGTAACATCTGCAGCTAGCCACAGATGTATCAATGGGCAACCTATTTAATATAGCTCTCATTGTTTTTTATTAGTAACCCCCCACCAGCAACAATGCACATGTTGTTCCCAGAATTTTCAGTCTAGACCCCTATTTCCTAAGGATGACCCTATTCTTGAATGCAACCACCTGACCTAAAGCATGTGCTAAGATGTTTCCATTATACCCAATTTTTAAGCTCTTTCTTCTTGAATATTATCAAAAATGGCTCAACTTTTAGAATAGCTTTATCTGCCCCTAGTCCAGGCCCTAGTAGTCAGGATGACTCACATTTCTTTTCCCCTATCCTGCCTAACTATAAAAAGCCCCTTGATAACCTGAATAAAGATATTGATTAAAATAACACCTTGTTTACTGTCTTAAATTACTTGTAGAACTTCACATAGAGATATTCTATTGCATAAAAAGACTGAAGCCTTGTTGTGTTTCTTTGTCTGCTGCTAAGCTAAAACACCCTCACGTCAAATTCCCTTGATCACCACAAGGTTTGGCACTGGGATATTAGAACAAGCTTCTCATCAATAAGTGCTTATAGATCTTTAACAATATATTTTTAAAAACAGAAACAGAACCACTGCTCAACAAAACTGTGAAAACAATAGTGTGACTGAGCAATTAGACAAATCCAATAAGGTTTTTAAGAGAACCTTCCTTCTAAAATTAAAAAAGACATTAAAAAACCCTAAGATTAGCCCCTTTGCATATATGAAGAATTTTTCTAGTATCTACTATCATAGTATTGATCAAGATAATCAGTACAGAAAAATGCGTAGACAGATCACACATAGCCAAACTCTGGATGATAATTATTATAGATAAATAAAATAGTTGGAGCTTTTACCAAGTATTCAAGTGTCTCTCCAAGGTTAATTCACATAACTGCTGCAGAAACTTTACCAATCCCAGAGTGGCCCAGAACATGCAGATGTGGTGATACATGAATCAGAGGTAATGGTGATAGTAGGAAAAGTAGTGAAATGGCTTGCAGGTTTGCAAGATCACTATAACTCCCTTACTGGGGAACTAATCCACCTGAAGAATGGTACCTCAACCCAGATCTACCCTAGCTTTGACTTGGGATATACCTTGGTGGCTTTTAGAGAGCAGGTGCACCACAGAACTTGTTATTTTTCATAGCTATTAAAAACAAGTACTCATTATTTACTATCTATAACAATGCTTATTATATGCACCATTAAATTTAGTAATCTAAAGTGGAATTGGAGCTATCATGAAATTTATAGTTCTAAATGATATATACATTGGGCTGAATAAATGAAGTTCTCTTTTGAGATAGTATAAAATTTTAAATTTTAAATGTAAACTTTTATTGCAATAGCTTTTAAAGTTATGGCGATAAGAAAATAAATCATCCGCAAAAATAAGATCAAATGTAAATGAAATTAAATACCAACAAATCTATATTGATTTACGATATATTTGTTTCATTTCTTTTTTGTCCTGAGATGGGTTGATTTTTGTTTACATCTGAGTTTTTCTCCATTTAAATATCAGTTGTTTTCGCTTACAGATGAGTTTTTTTGCTTAGTGCCGAAGCTTTGAAAACTGCTCTACTAAATTGTGCAACAAAAATCTGCACTCTGATGCCAATATCTCTCAGATGTTTGGTGCGGTAATTTAGAGGCTAGTATTTCTTCTTTAAATACCAACTACAGCCAAAAATTTATTGATTCTTTTCAGGATTAAAATAAATTCTTTTAGAAAAATTAAAAATCTATTATTTACTCGGTAAAAGGTATAACAATGCTTGTAAATAATGTGTCGTGTTGAAAAGTGTAACTTATTCCAAACAAATTAAATCTCCACTTGCCCGCTTTAAAACGCTTAGGGATAGCCCGAGAGATTGGGCGTTGGTTCTATGTAGCAGGGGGAAAGGTTCATAACTTTAATTCCGACAACAAATTTAGAAACCACTATTTCCAATAAAGTGACGTCATTTTCGATATTTAAAAAATATAGGGGATGATTAATAATTCCAAAACATTACCGATATAATGATTTCATTTGGGATTATTAAAGATAGGTCATACTTAATAATTGTTAGGTAGACGTCATTCAGTCATAAATAGTTCTGTCAGAAAGTCTGGTATCGGAATTAGATTGGGTTTCAGAAAAGGGAAATGTAGGGTCAAATTGATTGACAGTTGGTTGCGCAGGAGCTACTCGACAAGAATCAGTTTAAAGCCCAACCCTGGTACAGAGCTCATTGTAGATTTCCTGGAAGTGCAGGAGATTGAGTGGTTGATGGATGATGGTTTCATTGATAACTTTGGGGTTGCATATGGATTGAAAGGCAAACAGTCCATTGTTGATGTTTTGGTTGGTGGTGGGGATTGAAAGTTGGAAGGATTGAGTGCGGTGGATGTTGTGCTGGCAGTAGTGGTAACGAGCATGGATATCAAAGTAGAGGGGATAGAAGATTTGGAAGCCAATGTCAGGTGAGGAGAAAGTGGTGGTGATGTTTTCAGGATAAGAGGATGGCTTGAGGGGTGGGAGGTGGGGTTTTAAGATGTTCATAATTGGAGTGCGGAGTGTCTGTTGGGATAGCTTGAAGTTTAAGTTGAAGGAGACGGAGTAGGCAGAGGTTGCAGAGCAGGGGTTGGGTGTGTCGCAAAAGATGATTTCTGAAGAGCGGATAGGAGGTTTGATTGTGTAGTGTGACTTGATAACTTTGATGTGTTCAAAACGACATGATCTTTCTTGTGGTGTAAGTGTTAATCCATTGGTTATGGCTTTGAAGGGGTCGGTTGACTTGAGGGTTGACAAGGATTTAGCATTTAACGAGTCAGGGAATCGTTTTCCGAAGTTAATCGAATGATCGGATGGCCAGCTGGAGTGATTGTTGATTTTTGTGGGAGATAAAAGGATGAGTGAGTTCATGTTGTAAGGGCAGTAGAGTTATTGATATTAAATAGTGAGAGGGTGGAATTGTTGATTAGTCTGAAACAGAAGCATATAGTATGCTTATCATGTGTTGAAAGCATGTACTACAAGTAGGGATGCTTCGGCTTAGCCCCGGCCAGCTTTCGGCTTTTGGCCGCTAGCTAAAACGGAACAACCTAATATTTAAACATTATGAAATAAATCTTTGAAATAGTGGGCCAGAGCCAGAAACTGGCCGTGGCTGCCCGATGTTTGGCCGAAGCAGCCCTAGCTACAAGTGAGTGGATTTGGTGATCCGATTGGAATTGAATAACTTAAACAAATGTGATCAAAGAATTGTTTCTGGTTCTTATCGATGTTTTTCAAAGGGTTTAAGAGCTTCGACGATTAACTTGTGAAAAATTTATTTACTAATGACTCAAGTACATTTTTTGAGAACATGTCATTGAGATGAAGACAAATAAATTAAAATTAAAAAAGAAACTCCCAAAATTACAGGTGGGGTGAAAAGTCCCAGCAATTGTAGCGGGATACCTTATCTAGAAGCACGCCATCTAGAAACACACTTTCTAGAAAATGTGTTCAAAAATGCCATCTAGAAATCTTATATCAAATTTCCAGCTCAAATGTTCTTGTTGACTTTAAACACAAATTAAAGCTAAAAAACATAAAAATTAAAATTCATGTATGGACTCAGAATTACTCCAGGATTCCAAATCTGCATTAAAAGGGGGCCAACTAGTGGCAACTATAGCCCACAAAGCTCTAAAGCCAAAAACCAAACCCCAGTTTTTATATTTTGTCTTTGGGCATTGAAAATATCAATATTTGAAAATCAGGACCTAAAGTCAAAATAAATATTTGGGAATAAATTTTTTGTTGATAAATAAAATTAATCCAGCTTTGGCTCCAAGTGCCTTTACAATACTTTTAGGATAAATAATGCATTGTTATTCAGAGTAATAGGTTAACACCTCTTTGCCAACACTCAAAAACTTAACTTGCCACCAGGATTCCTGGAAACAATTGACTTGTTCTTGAGAGTCTGGGGGTAAAGCTGATTATTATTTTCATACTAGATCTTCAGCTTATGTATGATAGCATTAAGTATGGGTTTTATCTTCATTACATAGGAACACTGATTGTACCCCCTTCAAATTAAGAGGCAGTCTTGATAACCCCATCCTCAACCTTCTTGAAGTGGTTTCAATTGATGAAGTCTACCCCCTTGCAGATATGGTACTACTCTTAAAAGCACCACCAAATGATTATTAAAGTATTGAATGAAAGGGGAAAAAAATTCTTGGTTGTCCACAATAGCTTGACTTTGATAAAAACAACATAGAAAGTGTTCACCTCCTCCTTTCTAACCATTTTCAATACAGAAAAGCAATTAAAGGTGCTCCCAGACTTTTTGATGCCTTTTTTTAAAGACCAGTCTATTAAGGTAGGGGTTTTATCAGGTTCTTGTGCAGAGCTTGAAGATAGTTAAATAAGCACCCTTGAGGGGTGCTTTTGAATACCTTTATAAGCATAATGACCTTGTTTCTCACAGCCAGCCAGCAGTTTGAGTAGTATAGGCGTAATCTGGGGCATTTTTGTAATGGTTGATTACTCAGGGTGGCCTTATAATTTGTCTTCTTTTTCTTGCAGCCTTTATTTTCCTTTGGCTTCCTATCAAGTTTAAAAGACAGTGTCGCGCTTTTTGCGTTACAGCGCCACAATTATTTGAGAATATAGGACATATGACATTTTCTCAAATACAGTCATATGTGAGAACATGAGTAGTATTGTATCAGAATAGCCAGGATTAAATGGAACCATGATTATTATCCAGCAATGGCTTTTGATTGAACAAAAGCACTTAAGGATTAGGATAAAGGCCAACCAGATTAAAGATATATCAAAGACAAGTCAATATTTTTATTCATTGTAATTGATTAATTCTTCTTATACCTTCTGCAAGATTAATCCCTGGGCTGCTAGTAATGTCTTCTAGGAAATTCTAACACACCCCTAATTTGGGTAATGATTAATCTAGGTTTGGCGCTTATTGCACGTCAACCAATAGAATATCTTCATCTTCACCCAGCACAGGGGATCCTTGCTGGCATGGAATAATTTAGTTACTTCAGGATCACTTCCTACTTCCTTGGCATACTCCAAACATAATGTATATTAATGTGATTAATATGGGAATTTAAGATAATGGGGAATCAAACCCAGCGCTCAATATAAAAGTAAAGTGGTGCCTTGGCACTTGACATAAAAGCAGTTTGGCGCTTTGGCACCTAATCCAGTTGCTAGGTGGCGCTGCAGCACCTGTGTTCTTTCCAAAGTAGTGCAGCAGCAAATCATGTATCATTTAGTGCTGCAGCAGCGCTTATCATTGGCTAAGGTTCAGGTCAGAAGACTACTGCTGATCTAATATGCATATAATTTATACTACCAATTTATGTTATTTGGCAGCTGCAATTTATATCTGCAAGCTCTGTCATAATTAGCATCAATATTTTATATATTAAAATTATGAGTTTGTTTGCAGAAACCCCAATCTGTGAGCTCTGTCCTAATTGGCATCATTGCTTGGTCAAAATTCCCAACATATCTCCCCCACTTGACCAAGCACTATTCATTTCTTTATAAGATGAATTCAACCAATACCAACAACAACAACATCCAGAACATGCGCCAAGCGTACAACACCATGATGACTACCATGGGTGAGACAGAGTGCAATGCCTTCCGGAAAATGTCCTGCTCTGTTTGTGTAAAGTTATGCCTCCCCCTTAGGCCTCCACTTCAATTCCTGCCAAATGCTCAGGAATTTCTACCAAATTATGTTTGAATATTTATCTAAAAGGTTGCTGAAAAAGCCCAAGAAAGGCCATCAATTTAATATTTTGGAATTATTCAGAAGATGCCTCCACCTAACCCACCCAAGAGACAACTCTGGTTAAATATCATGTGCAAGAGCAGCCAGGAGCAGTGGTAATTGCATTCAAAGCATATTCCTGATGTTAGTTGGTTCAGTTTTCCTTTCAACTATGTTTGTTCAAAAATTTTCAAGATCTTCCTGCCTCAATAAATTCATTTGTATCCGCTCATATCATTGGTCAATTTGTTTGTGACATTTAATTTACCACCCTAATCCTATTCCATCCCTTAAATGAATGCAAGAGTTGTAAAAGACCTTGGTTCATCATTCTCTAATCTAATAAAGTTTGAAATTTGTTAGTAATTTTGGTCATTTGGTTTTATCTGTTGCTTTGCAGTGTTCAGTTGACTCCTTCCCCCCTTTGACCTACACAGGAATTATTGGCAACAACCTTTTGGTTGTTGCTGAAACTGTGATTTTTATTGTGGTTGAGAGCTTGGTTTTATTTCCTCTTAACCTGCTCCCCAATTCTCACAGTTTGTATTGCCTTCCTTAACATCTTTGCTGTAGCAAGAACCAATTTTGAGAGCAAGACTGCACCATCACTGTGGCTGAATCTGTGCCCAGCTCCTGCTACTAGCTCCAACGCTGGCAACTTTTTTGACAAGGACTCTATGTTTGACAAGCCTTACATGTTCCCAATACGCCTCCTGTCAGCGGTCTCCTGGTGCTTTGCACTCTTTTATGCAGCGCCTACCTTCCTCTGGTGCACCTCCTGTCATCCCATCATCAATTCTTTGCACTTGGTGCAACTCAGACAAAGCTCTAGTGGATTAATCTGACCTTCTCAGAAAGTTTGGTGTGTGTCATCACAAAGAAACAATGTACAGCTTTGTCTGAGCCATGCACTCCAATGAAGATGTCATGACTCCCATCTGTGCTGAAGAACTTTACCATGGCTGCTACAATGCTTCTTGTTTGGCCCTGAGGTGCGCCTTGGCCTGCAGTATTATTCTTTGGCGCCTGGCAAGATCTCTGCCCAGCATGCCCACACAGTTGCCATCCACTGTCAAGTATCTGGATGTACAAGCATTCTGGCTACCACTAACTTACTTAACATCCAGCTATCACCCAATTTGGTGCCCTTCCAATATACAGTTTGACATACTGAGAATGACAACCAAGCAATATCACATGACTGTCTAATTTTACAGTGGCTCTAACCCATCCTGCACATGACCAACCCCTAGGTTTGATCAAACTAAATCTCTGCCACAGAAAAATCTATATAAATCTAAAAATTATCCAATAAAATATACTTCTCTTCTTTCCTTTATTCCATATTTGAAGCTTCCCCAAAAGGTGCTCCTTATCACTGGTAGCAGCTACAGGTTTTTGACCACACCCATGGAAGAGAAAATGACTGACCAAAGCCCACCCACCTTTGCTCACGTACTCAACCAGGTCACATTCCAGGAGACCTGGAAAAAGTGCTTCTTTGCCCACAACATTAACAAAGAGATACCTAGTAGATGCACTGTATTTGAAGGGCTGGTCATGCCCAAAGCATGCACAAAGATAATTCAATACAGTCACTCTCTTCAACCACAAACAAACACACAACCAGCTATCACAGGTGAAGTTACCAACACCAAATACATTGATATTGACAAGTTCTTTGGTAAAAACAAAGAAAACATCATCAACTGGCTAGACCACTCAGCTGCTAAACTCCGCGCCATCTGCATTCCCCATAAAAATGGGTCCAGGAAGCCAGCAAGCGCCTGTACAAGGCTGCAGCTAACTGGTTTGCCACATGGGTCGGCTCACAAACTGACAACCAGCTTGAAAATTGGTAAGAGTTCAAAGCAAACATCACACACAATTTCTTCATCACTGAATCCCTCCAAGACATTGCAATACAGCTCAGCAAGCTTCCTCAAAAGACCACTATCATGGCCTACGCCAATGAGTTTGAGGAAATACACCGCAAAATCCAAAACCCAGCACAAGCTAACAACGTACACACCAGAGCATCATTCATCAACAGAATGAAACCCTCTGTTGCTGCCCTCATCCACCCAGAGACCAACACCTCCATGCCTGCGCTCATTGCAGAAGCCAAGTGCACAGAAAAACGCGCAAACATGGTATATGCTGCATGCAATGGCAATTGCTCCTCAAACAACAATGGCAGAGAAAACTCCAATCATAGTAACAGTATCTCCAATTGCAACAACAGCAATTACAGTCAAAGCGCAAACCGCTCCTGTCCCAAGAAAGAGGACACCACCAAAGTAAACAATGCTGAAACAGCAACCTGCTATGAATCTGACCCCACATTCTCTGATCTTGAAGGTCTCAAAACAGAGGAATAGGGAAAAGAGGAGGGGGAACAGGCTTAAGTGCCCCTGTCTCCCCCAAAACAACAAGAAACTGTACCAAGGCACAAACTTTGCTGCTCGCATCCCACGTGTCCCACAATCCTCCATTTTTATAAACTTTAAAATTAAAGATCACTCACAACTTCTTGTCTACCCATGTACTTATAAATCACATACACATAAAATTTTATTTGACTCTGGTGCACACCATAATATTGTTAGAGAAACCATTTGTAACTAAGTACAAAATACCAGTTGTCAAATCCAACTTCAAATATGCCAGAAAGGCAAATAAATCAAAGGTTCTACTCAAAGGCAAAACAACTCCCTTCATAATTGACCTCCAAGGCATACAAATGTCCATCAAATGACTTGTCATTAACAACATAAACTACAATATTGTAGTGGGTATAGACTGGTTCACCTGAGTGAACCCCAGCGTATGTTGGAAAACAAAAACCATGACCATCAAACACGACAGAGTCAATTTTAATATTCTCAAAGAAACCAACAGCCTCATTCTAAGAGACACATTATTTGTCCAGGTCATAAACCAAGATAACTTAGAACATCTAACCAAAGATAGTACCATTCACATAATGAGGTACACCAAATTCAATAATATGCAAACAACCAAAATCCAATGCCCAGAACTTGCAGCACTCCTAAATGAATACACTCATTTATTAAAAGAAGAACTCACAGAGTTACCCCCCAAACAAGAGGTCAAACATGGCATCAACCTATGTAAAGCCATGCATAAACCTGCACCCCTCTACAGAATCTCTCCCATGGAGACCCAAACCCTCAAGACACATATCAGAGACAATCTAGCAAAAGGATTCATTTGCCCATCTGAATCCCCGTGGGGGCAGCAGTAGTCTTTGTAAAGAAAAAGAAAGGCACCCTTTGTCTAGTAACTGACTACAGAGCACTAAATGCAAGCACAATAAAGAATAAATATCCCCTACCACTCATAGAGGATCTGTTTGCAAGACTCTCAGGAGCCAAATTTTTCTCCAAAATTGACCTCACCTCAGGTTACAACCAGGTTGAAGTAAATGAAAAGTACATACCAAAAACTGTGTTCTGTACACAATTTGGATCCTTTTAATGTAGGGAATGAACTTTGGGATGACCAATGCTCCCGCAACATTTGTCACCAGGATGAACCAAGCACTAAATGACCTCTCAAATACATTATGCTACCTTGACAATATCATCATATTCTCAAAAACAAAAGAGGAACACCTCATACATGTCTGCAAGACACTCAATTGACTTGCAAAGCACAAACTTTATGCAAAACCAAGTAAGTGCCAAATTATGGAAAAGGAACTCCTGTTCTTGAGCCACATTGTCTCTGACAGTGGCATCAAAGCAGATCCAGACAAAATAAACTCATAAATAACATGCAACGCCCCACCTCCTTTAAACAAGTTAGATGTTTTCTTGGTATGGTAGCTTACCTAAGGAAATATATCAAAGACTGTGGAAAACTCACCACACCAATCAATGACCTAACCAAGGGTAATGCCAAAAAGAAATTCATCTGGACTCCAGAATGTGACAAGAATTTCCATTTATTAAAACAAGCTCTGATTGAAGCACCAATCTTGTAATACCCTAATAAAAATGGGTGCTACAAGCTTATGTTGGATGCCAGTGACACCACCATTGGCACAGTCCTACACATCTGCCATCCAGGGCAGCAAGACTTCCTGCCAGTATGTTAAAAAAGAAGAAAACTAACCAAAACTGAGCAGAGATACCCAATACAGGATAAGAAATTGCTAGCAATATATCAAACATGCAAGAAATGGAGATGTTATATAGAAGAACATTTAAATGTCTGAGTACTAACTGACCATAAATCCTTAATATATTTCAAAGCTCAGAACGCACTTGCACGGCAACAAGCCAAATGGATGTCCCTGCTGGACCAGCTCAATTTGGACATCCAATACAAAAAGGGGCAGAGCTGGTCACAGCTGACGCTCTCTCTAGGCTATGTCAGCCAAGAGAGAATCATCCTGACCACCTGGATCCTGACTGGCCAAGCCTATACAATACTGAGTATAAAACCAAAGATAAAGACCCCTCAACACATCAACTGACCCACAATACATTAGTAAGGAACAAAAAGCACTTCCATGTATCAAATGACACTTTATACCAAATCATTAATGACAAACATGTTCCCTACATCCCACTTGCATAAAGAGTTAACAACATATTAATACATCACTGCCTACTAGGTCATAAAAAGGCTAACAACCTATACCTCACGCTAAAAGAGATTGTATGGTGGCTCAATCTCAAACAATATGTAATTGACGTTCTGAAAAAGTGCACAGTGTGTGAGAAATACACCAGCACAAAGGTTCCCCAGCCAACAATCAACCCAGTACCAGACCCTGAACCATTCAAGGTTTGGGGACTAGACGTAGTGGGTCCCTTCCCAGAAACAAAGATAAACCAACATTTCCTAATTGTAGCCATCAACTTTGCCACACACTGGCCCATCTGCTGGGCAACAAAGGACCACAAAGCAGAAACCATCAACTGTTTCATTAACAAAGCAATCATAGCAAACTACAGCACTCCAGACTACATCATAACTGATTGAGAAACTGAGTTATCAGGTCATGTAGTAAACAACAACTTAAAATCCAAAAACATTAAACATTCCACAACCTCTCCATACAGGCCACAGCCAACAGCAGAGTTGAACACCTAAATGGCAGCCTTATCAGGACCCTAGAGAAAATAACGGATGGCAAAGCAAAAGACACGTGGCCACTATACGTGAAACATGCATTATTAGTATCCCTGATCTGCACAAATCAAAGGGTAGGGTACTCACTGTTTGAACTAACATACAGATATAAACCATAAATAATTACCCACAACAAGCAGCCATACGTAAAGATCTCCCCAGGGAGACCCCCTATTGTAGAACAAGTACCAAATTTACAACACATACACCTCAAAGCTAAAATAGCAGAAACCAAAAGACTCAAAGCACAAAAGGTAACCTCTGCAGAGGAACCACTCGCAATCAGCTCCCCTGTCTGGGTCCTATCTGAAAACACAAAAAAGCTGGATTCAGTACACAGGGGACCAGGAAGAGTCATCAGATAAAGACCAGACAGAAACACTTATCTAGTTAAGTTCCAAGGCGCCAAAGACCCCATCATCAAAAAGTATCACAGATCCAACCTTTGCCTCAGCAAAGGAAAACAAATGAATAGGCTAGTACCAACTAGCAAACAACTCCAGGAACATCAGGAAGCAGCTGTCAAGACAAAGTCCCTCCTGATGTACCAGAGTAACCCCTTAAGAGGGGGTGTCAAGGATCCAGATGTACAAGCATTCTGGCTACCGCCAACTTACTTAACATCCAGCTATCACCCAATTTGGTGCCCTTCCAATATACAGTTTGGTATGCTGAGAATAGCAACCAAGCAATATCACATGAATGTCCAAGTATCCAGTGTCTCAAACCTATCCTGCACATGATCAGCCCCTAGGTTTGTTCCAACTAAATCTCTGCCAAAGCCAAATCTATATAAGTCTAAAAAATTATCCAATAAAAGATACTTCTCTTCTTTCCTAATTCCATATTTGAAGCTTCCCCAAAAGGCGCTCCTTATCACCACAATGAATTTATTGATGAGGTGACTTGGATTTGGGCCCTAGAACTTGCCGCTGATCCTTTCTTCTATCAAACCTTGGACCTGTCAATACAGGCCAACACCAGCCTGTGATTCTTGGCCACTTTCAAGGTGTTCTTCTAGGCAGTTAATACTAGCAACACCAGTCTCTATCTTCCCTTGGCTGCTACTGCGTACCACTTCATGTAGTACGCCCCCAACAGTTGCCAGCCAGGGTACACTGGTTGTTGCCTGGAGCACTATTGTGCTCTGGCTTATAAGCTCTATGTCTCTTTGCTTTGGCCTACTCCTACATGGAGGACACCTTGATTGACAGTCTATCAATTGTGGCTGTGTTCTCCGCTTGCAGTGATTGAGGTTGTCTTGTGCCCGTAAGCCAGCTCCACCTCCTGCTCTGCAACTGGTCTTCTATGTCTTGGAACTCCCAGTTGGCCTGGGCTCAGATGCTGGTGATCTTGGTACACATGTGTCGGCACCTCAATGATAATTGGTACCTCTTCCCTGCCCACAAGCGCCCTGTTTTCAATATCCAACACCCCATTAAGAATCCCCAACATGCCAACTGCCAAACTACTCCCCCCTGCTGCATCCTCCTCCCAGCAGCGCAGAGGCACCCCTGCTCCCAGAGACCTTCCCAGTAGCTTCCTTTGAAATAAACTTGCTTGGCTCCTCATTATTTTATGTTATCTTTTTTAATTTTATCTTTTTGCTTGTTCTTTATTTTCATTATATTTTGGTATATTTTTAATTTCTTATTTTTAAATTTCTTCTTTTGAATCTTTCTTAGAGATGTGGCGCTCATTCAGTAGACTGAGTGTCCAGTCTTATTGTTTGTAACTGTGTACCTGTTTGGGTCTTGCTGGCAACTTTGCATGTCTGGCCCCGTAAATTTGACTTAGGGGTATACTTCTGAAGGGCAACAGCACCCATGTTGACACTTTGTTGACATGGCCACTGTTGACTCAAAACTCTAAATCTCCTATGTTTTTTGCTAGTTGTGCTAGCTTAATTCTTTTTTTAAAGCGTTCAGGGGTGCAAACCCAGAAAACACAAAAAAATTGTGGCCATCTCAACACAATTTAGTATTAAGCTTAATAAAAAAACTCAATTTAACCAGATTTTTCCTTTACGTTTACTAATAAAAATTAGTTTATTTTTTTATTTGTTTTCACAACGTAAAAGTGTCAATGTCAACACTTTTAAAGCATAACTTATTTTTAATAGAAAAACTTAAACATCTACAGTAAAAAATAAGTGTAGATTTAAAAATATTTTTTATTGAATTATTATATTGAAAAAGACAGTGCTCATATAGATGATTGTTGAAAATCTCATGTTATAAATATTTATGTGGCACTTATTATGGCTTTAATATATTAAGTGGATTGGTGGCTAATGACAATCCAGTAATTTAAGCGTGAGTTACTATGTAAGTTACTATAGAATTTATTATTAAAAATAATGTTGACACTTGTAAATGTCGTTTATTTTCTTGTGATCATCCCCTGGGGTGGATTTAAGCAAATTAGAGTGGCGCAATTTTGCCTAGATTAATATGTCACCTCATATAAAGAATGTCGTAGGTGATATTGTTGACACTTTACCCTTTTCAATATCTTAGTCGACGTTTTAACAACTTCACATATACGCAATAGTAAAATATCATATTACCACTACCCAAATATAATTTTCAATAAAGAAATAAAGAACTTTGATACTTTTTTTACTTATTTTCATATGTTTTTTTAAATTTTTATATGTGAACAAAAAGACACAGAAAACGGTTAATTTTTGCTAGCCCGCGTAAATTTAATTAAGTGTACTATGAAAAACATAGTAAATTTTTAAAAAAATGTTGATTGTGACAATTTCAACAAAATAATGTCTACAATTTTTGTAATCAACAGTGAGAATTCAGCTTTTTTTACTAATTGTAACTCATAATGTCAACGCTTTTCAGTTCTCACATATAAAACTTTATGTTTTACATAATAAAAACTTCTCATTTTTTGATATGTTGTATTTTTGACTCTTCTCTTCCATTTTTTCAAATTTTTAAAATAAAATATAAATTTAAATATAATACTATCACATAAATATCTTAACTTTTAATTTCTTTATTTAAAACTATAATAAAATAAAAACTATACAAGTATTTTTTATCTTTTAAATGCCAAGAAAAGCCATCTAAGATTTAATTTTTATATATTATGCTTTTCAAGTTGTTTTGTTTATTTTTTACATACATTGCTTCATTTTAAACCATTTACTTATAATTTTAGGACAAAAACACTTCCAAACAGCCCAAAGGAACCATGTGTCCTTCAAGGGCAACCAAACCCATCAAAAAGAAGCCTGTCTCATCAAAGAAGGCCATCCCCAAACCATTCCCAAAGCCCTCACCAAAGCCCTCCCCTGAGCCCTCTCCTGAGAAGAGCCCTGCTCACTCCACTTGGGGAGAGGAATCTGATGACTCCCTTACAGAGCACAGTTTTTACAACTCGGCTTCTGACAAGGAGCCAACCAAGAAGAAGCGCTCAGCCCAAAAGTCCCCACCCAAGGATAAGTCTCCTGCACATGAGTAGCACCACAATAAGCCCCCTTCTGCTTCCCCACCCCCACCAAACCCCCCCCTTCAAGATCATCTGGGGATGATTCAAAGCCCTGCCCCAATTACTTCCCTGGCTTCTGCCATGCTCCTGCTGGCCCCTGGGACCCTCTGTTGGCCCACAACATCTGCAATGTTGATAGCAAATTTAAGGTTCCCTCTTAATTACCCAAATACTTCCCAATAATGAGTGTAAAGGATGGGCTGGTCATGGTGGCCAATGGGTATATCTTCAGCTACAATAATGCCAACTGGGGCTTCAAGAGCTGCCATTACACCTGTGAGGACTGCTCCTGCCCAGTGTGGCTTAACACTGAGTGATGGGACCTGGTCCAAACCATCAAGGGCAAGCATACCTGCATCATGCCCAACACCACCTTAGCCTGCCTCCTCAAGTGGTATCTGGTGCAGGTGATGCCCACCTCCAAAGACCTTTCTGCCACCCAGATGGCTGTGCTTGCTTGCAAGTACCTCTCCCCAACCCATTTGAAGAGGGTGCCAACCCACAATAAGTTGGTCAAGTTTGTAAGTGATAAGTGTCAAGCCTCAAACCCCCTGGCCAAGAGTGCCACCAACATCAAGGACTTTATTCTCACAGATGCCCTCAAGAAGACAGAGGATGGTGAGATGTTCCTGCTCCATGACAATGGGCAGGAAGTGGAGGATAGTATTGTAGCCTACGCCACAACCCAAAACCTGGAGCAGCTGAACACTGCTACCACCTGGATGTGCAACAGCAGATTTGCTACTTGCCCCTCCCTACTCAAGCAGCTTTGGGTCCTGCATGGGCAGTTCAATGACCAGGTTATCCCTCTTATGTTCTTTCTCCTTCCTGGTTCCAAGACTGAAGTCTACACCAGAGCCTTCAAGATTGTCTGGGATGCTTTGAGCTCCCTTCCCACCAACCAGCTCCCCCCTCCCACTCACGCCACAAGGGCCAATCCTCCTCTGCTGAGAAGGATGGGTCCACCATAGCTTCTGAGCAGCTAGCTCATGTACGCTCAATTGGGCCAAATGTTATCATAATGGACTTCAAGCAGGCTCAGTTCAGAGCCTTTGAGGCCACCTTTGATGGAGAAGTCCAGGCTGCTTCTTCCATTTTAGGCAGGCCCTTGTCAAGAATCTCAAGAGTGAGAAGGACCTTTTCAAGAAGTATCTTAACAATGGTAAGGGGAGGTGCCGCTTTGCCCTGACTAAGTTTGCTGCCTTGGCTTTTATGCGCCCAGAGCATACTGGGCTTGGCTTTGAGGCCCTCCTGGAGGACGCTTACATCAAGAAGAACTCCACCCTCTTCAAAGGTTACTTGGATTACTTTGAGCGCCAATGGGTGGGCAAAAAGGTGACTGCCTAGAGAGGTAATAGCGGGGCCACTGTCCCTTGGAACTTTCAAGGCGCATGCCTCAAGGGGGAGATGAAGACCACCTCTAGCCTTGAGGCTTGGCATAAGCACCTGAAGGTGAAGTTTGGGTCAAACCCCAAATATAACAAGTTCTTCTCTAAGCTACAGGAGGAGCAGGCCTGGACTATCTCCAAGTTCTGAAACTGGCCAACCAGGTGGCCCCTAATAATCAAAAGTCCAAGGAGCAAAACTACCAGGAGGACGTGCAGAAGGTGGTAAAGAAAAAGTATAAGGTGGCGGAGATTAAGAAGTACCTTGAAGATGTCGCCACTGCTCTTGCTGGTGGCTTTAATTAGCCAAATAAACTTTGCTCTGCTTTGCCTATATATTTTTACTTTTAATTTTTTTATCTTTTTATAGTGTATTAATCTTTTTAGGTATAAATGGTAAGTTTCAGATACAGTTTTAATGTGGTTTAGTAAGAAATATCTTATATTTTGTTAATTTATCTTTAGGCTATGAGATATTTTTAGTTATGCTTATATAAAGTATAATAATTTAAATTATAGTTTTCTTATATTTTGTATTTAGTATTATATATAAAATATCTTTATTTCTGGTTCTTTAGAATTTTATTTTTTATGGGAATAAAAAATAATTTTATAATAAAGATTGTGATTTAATAGTAAATTGAAAAATAGTTGCTTATATCTCCTTATTCTTATTACTTATAGTAATTTTTTATTGCAGCTTTGAACTCTCTGGGGTCATTTTAGTATAATAATGTATTTAAAATAATTTTATATTACAAATGTTCAGGATAAAGTGTTTTGTTAATTAAAAAAGTGTCAACATCCAGGAAACAACATTAAGTAAGACCGAGTTGTCACTTTACTATAGTGTCAACATTAAAGTGTTGACATGGCCACTGTCAACATTTTTAATGTCAACATGGACGCTGTTGCCTTCTGAAGTAGCATATTTCTCCCCTTCCTAGAGGAGGCTTACATAAAGTAGCTGTATTATCATTTGCACCTAGAAAACTCCTGTACAACTTGTTGTCTTGGTGAGGTTTTTGGTTGGTACAAGAGTAAGTAACCTATTATTTGTTGCCAATGCAGAAGTGGCTATCAAGGCCCAAGCCTTTGCAAGAGTGGTGTATCATTTGAGTCCTTTGACTTCTTATGACATCAATCCAGTGAAAGTGTCTGGTACAGTTCAAACCTGTGAATGCTCTTGTATGCTTTCACAATATCAAATGTGCTTCAAGCGCACCCATACAGCAAGGTTGGTTTAACAACTTGCTGTGTGGTAGCGCTATCATGAGACAAAGTATGCCTTAAGCCCGCCATACAGCAAGGTTGGTGTAACAACTTGCTGCTTGGTAGCACCACTGTGAATTTTGACAAGAGCAGTAAATTGTATTTATGGAACCCTAACTGTGTATTACCTTAAAAATATCATGGCGTGAGCTGAGGACATGAACAAAACCTTCCCATTGGTGTCTTGTATTGCTTCCTATGATGATGGTCTTTATTGGCGCTCTGTCCTGTTGCCTGCAGTTTATCAACAGTTTTTCAATTGACTCCTTCTTCTACAGGCAAATGTGTGCCCCCTGTAGACAGCACCATTGTTGCACTTTTTGAATTACAGCAACACAATTATTTGAGAATATAGGGCACATGACATTTTCTCAAATACAGTCATATGTGAGGACATGAGTAGTATTGTATCAGAATAGCCAGGATTAAATGGAACCATGATTATTGTCCAGAAATGGCTTCTGATTGCACAGAAGCACTTAAGAATTAGGATAAAGGTCAACCAGATTAAAGATATATCAAAGACAAGTCAAGATTTTTATTCATTGTAATTGATTAATTCTGCTTATATCTTCTGCAAGGTTAATCTCTGGGCTGCTAGTAATGTCTTCTAGAAAATTCTAACACACCCCTAATTTGGGTAATAATTAATCTAGGTTTGACGCTTATTGCACGTCAACCAATAGAATATCTTCATCTTCACCCAGCACAGGGAATCCTTGCTGGCATGGAATAATTTAGTTACTTCAGGATCATTTCCTACTTCCTTGGCATAATTCAAAAATAATGCTTATTAATGTGATTAATATGGGAATTTGAGATAATGGGGAATCAAACCCAGCACTCAATATAAAAGTAAAGCGGCACCGCGGCGCCTGCAATATTTTCCAGGCAGCGCTTGATGTAAAAGTAGATTGGCATTTTGGCGCCAAATCCAGTAGCTAAATGGCGCTGCAGTGCCTGTGTCCTTTTCAAAGTGGCGCAGCAGCAAATCATGTATCATTTAGTGCTGCAGCGGTGCTTATCATTGGCTAATTTAAGGTTCAGGTCAGAAGACTACTGCTGATCCAATATGCAATTTTTTATACTACCAATTTATGTTATTTGGCAGCTACAATTCATGTTTGTGAGCTCCATCATAATTAGCATCATTGTTTTTATACTAATAATTTATGTGTTTGGTTGCAGAAGCCCCAATCTGTGAGCTCTGTCATAATTGGCATCATTGCTTGGTTGAAATTCTCAACAGGCAGCATCAAGCTTCCTCTCAAGTATACTTAAGGCATGGATTTAAGTTTTCTCCCTTTTATTTGGGAGGAAAAAGAAGGCAAAGGGAACTGTATGGGCATTCAATTGGCCATGGGTTTTCCAGATCTGGTAAAATAGCATCTTGAACGCTGAAAAATCTCATTATCAAGCCATGTGTCATAGTCAATAAGGTAATTAAGAACTTCTTTATTGGTAAAGTTCAATATAAGTTATTTTTCTTTTTGGCTTTTATCATTGAAATAGAAAGGGCTTTATAAAAATGATCAAATTTTCTGAACGTCTGTGAAAACAAGCTCTTGAAAGCTCTTAGCACCAACACTAATATTGGTATCAACTTAGTGTTGGTCAGTGACATGTATATGCTTCTTGATCTTATCACAATTGTTGAGCAACTTGGGTTATTGCTGGTATGTTCAAAGCTACAAATAGATGTTAGCCTTGCCAATTTACTCTACCTAATCCTATTCAAGAGCACTAAAGACTATAATAGAATAGAACTTTAAAGATAATTACGTTTATTGAAACTGGAGTACAATCTAGCCAGCAGCTGCAATCTATCCAGGTGTAACTAAGAACTTGTTGTTAACCTTTCAGGCGTCTGTATCAATATATACTACAACAACCCTTGTTCTAGTCCTTTCAGACAGTTCTCAGTGGCTACCTTTGTAATAGGTCCATCTTTGCTGGCTGTGTCTATCCTGATTGGCTGTCCTTGGCATGTGTGCTACTACTGGCCTTAGCAGGCGTACATGGCACTTCTGCTACAGCCTACACTCTTCTTGAGCTAGCCTAGTATCATTTATTGATTGGCTGTATCTTACATGCCTATTATTGCGCTGGGAAACTATGCCGTATTTAGTTGACACTTATAAATGGTGCCTAATCTGTCTTCCAACATTGGAAGGTAGAATTCCAGTATTTAATTTGGAGGGCTTAATCAGTGATCCTTTTCTGGCTGGAAAGCCTTCTGATTATTAATGCAACAGGTTGAATTGGGGATTATACGCTGTATAATAGCATACTTAATCCATTTTCAACTTGTGGATTATCTGCCATGTAATGCTGAACCAAACCAATAAGAAACCTGATTATACACTGTGTAATGCTGATCCAAACTCAGTATTTCTTAGCCATATGTGCCCCACTTGTTTGATATACTCATATACGTCCATCAGGTTGGGTGGGACTGAGTTGATGCAACGTCCAGCAGGATGGAATGAGCAATATACTATTGATGATTACATGATTACACGCTGTGTAATCAGTAATAATCATTATATTGGCTATTGTTTATATGGCGTATAATGATAATATCAATATTAATAAACTAGGAATTATACAGCGTATAATCACTACACATAGGAATGATGATCTGTGATAATACGGCGTATAATTGTTGCATCTATTATAATAAACTAACAATTACACAGCATATAACTGCCATATCTATTATAATATTTTAGCAATTACACGGTGTATAATTACTATACTTAATAGAATATTGACCTACTGATAATACGGTGTATAACTGATAAAGATCTGCATGTAATGATTAGCCTGATGATTTGTGGTCAATCAGCCTAATCTCACAACAAGCTTTCTCAACTCAATTTTAATTCATATGAAAAGAGTATGGGTGATCATATCAGAGGAAGCTGGTCCTTATTTATAGGAATGGCTTGGTGCAGGAAACAGCACATAAGACAGCTATGAAAATCTTCAGAGACCAAGAGTCATCCTTAGTAGCTACCTCTTTAAACCCTGTGAACTCTTATGTGGGTAATCTGGAAGCTTACTCTGGACAATCACAGCGGTAGTACTGGGCTATCTACTTTCTCTCATTACTGTGTGCAAAGAAAATCCATCCTTGACAAAGCCAGAGCCTTTTTATTCAAAAAATGGGCAAGGAGTCAGGTCAAATGTCTATGACTTTGAACTGCCCATTGCCATTGCAGATATTGTCAACTCTTTGAAAATCCCAGGATATAATGAAGACCTCACTGGAGGTAGTTTATATGTGCTCCTGAGATTCAGTTTAACAGGCTTCATCATTCTTAGCATCTCTGTTGAAATTGATCTTTGGTTAGAAATCTGAGGGGAAATATAAAAAGAGAGTTCTATGGATTATTCTGTTCCCTTAAGGATCAGGGATGGGGTGGGTGCCTTTAAATGTACTATTTTCTTAGCAATCAGATTGAAAACAGTAGCTGGGACCTTTCTGGACTTGGTATAGGTGGTCTTAGTCATGGGAGCCTTGAGATGACTTGCTTTACTGGCTTGGTAGGAATCTAAAATGGATTTAGTATCAAAGTACATGTTATGTTTTGACATGTTTTCAAATGCAAAAATATAGTTTTTTAATAAAAAGGGTTTTAAGAGAGCATAATTTAAACCTCTCAAATTTTATTTAAAAACTCAACCTTTTTTTGCTGATAAAATAGTTCAGCCACATGGCAACTTTCCATGTCATATCCTGCACTCATATTTGATCCTTGAACATTATCAGGATCAAACCACAACATGGGCCATTATTTATTAAGTTAATCTGAGGTGCCAGTATGGGTATTTCAAAGCTTGTTAACTACTTTGGCATTATTTAATTAATGATCTTAAATGATTTTAAGATTGATAAATGGCCAGTTTTATTGAAAATTTTTTAAAATTGAAAAATAACAAATAATCAAAATAAGTCTTACTTCTATCAATTGCCTTTTTTATTTCAACATCTGTATCTAGTTTAATAAGCTAAGAATCAAATATAATGAGTTTCATTTGTAGAGTAATAGCAGCCCCAAGGCTATAATTTCTAGTACCCTACAGTAGTTTTCAAAGTTGTGGCACTAAGAAAAATCAACTTAGGATTAAATTAAATAAAAAAGCCAATGGATTTATATTGATTAAAAATAGCTTTGGGCTCAATTATAACTTATTTTAATCTGAGTTAATTCTTCTTAGCGCCACAGCTTTGAAAACTACTGTATCTTTGGCTCAATAATTGATTTCTTTGTTATTTTTAGAAATTAAATTGTTGTTTTTAAAATACTATTCACTTTATTTAAAATATTTTTTTTATTTTCTCCAACTTCATGAACATGTCCTACTAATCATTTATATCAGAAATAGCACCATTCATGGTCTTTTGATATGGCCTTTGAATATCAATATTTGCAAAGATTTGGTTGGGTTCACTTTTGATTTGGGAGTTTGTTCATCTTTCTCAAATGGGTTGACATTAATGAACACCCATTGCAGATTACCCTACCTGCACCTGACTAATCCTGGTATGAGTTCAGTTTGGAATGACCTCATCAGCCACACTGTCTACCTACTGAATGATCAACACCCTCTGTCTACTATTTAAGTAGAATCATTTCCCCTAACAAAGACAAGTTTATACACATTTGTATTGGCTTTTATAATCTTCAAGTCTTTTCCTTCCTTTCCACCAAAATTAACTCTTATTTGTTTATTCCAGAAAATTAAGGTATGTGCCCTTAATTTTGCCCTGAAGAGCTAACCCAAGGCTAGCTTCAAACCTCAAACCCTTTGCAATAAAGGTTTCCCGCTGTGCCTTCTTGGATGTTGTCCCCAAGAGTCAAATACAGAACTTTGGTAGTATCAGCTCTCTTTATCTTGTGGTAATCTTTACAGAACATCAAAAAATAAATTATTTTGGAGCACTCCTTAGCATCCTCAAATGTCAAAGTTGAAATACACAGTTCACCATCTTTCATTAAATAATAAAGATTAACATTGAAAGTGTTGGGCTCAAGCCAGCTTTTTTGGGCCTAAATTTTCTATCATAAATAGAATTTATTTTTTAGAAGCATCTGAATTATTTACAAGTGAATATTATAAGCCTTTTTTTCTCTCTCTCAAAAACCATTTTTCTTGCATATATTTTTATCTATATTTCATTTTCCTTTTGTTTAAGTATTTTAGATATTGAACCAGAATGGCTGTCATCAATAATTTCACCATGAACTTCTAAAATTTCATGAACTTGCTTGTTTATTTTATAATTTAGGTACCTCTTTAAAAATATAATATAAAAATTCACAAGATCTGAAAATTATTATTAGTCTAAACTTATATATTTTTAACATTCTTAAATCTATTTTTTAATCAAACTTATAAAACACTGGCATGAAAATAAAGTTGTCAGGAAATATTATTTCAGACAAAATTCATAGTACCCATATTTAATTTTCTCATTTTCTTCAAAAGCAATTGAACCCTGAATATAAAAATAGCTATTTTCTCATAAAAATATTTGTCTCTATGGGACCCCACATATTTTAAAGTTTCTTTGGAGTTAGGACACACCATTTTGAAAACTGCATCTCAAATTACGCCATCTCAAATTTAATTTAAGATGGTGTTTTTTGCGTTAGTGATTTTGAATCACAAAAAAAGAAAATAATTAATAAAATAGTTAAAATTCACATATACTTTTATAATACAGCATCTTGATTTTACGCCATCTCAATTTTGTCACTTTGAGTCAGATTAATTAAATCTTATTTTGCTAACTTTATTTACATATGTAATCACTTAGTGTGGAGTGTGTTTACGCCATCTCAACTTTACATCATTTTGAATCACACTATGTATCTTTAAATTAAATAAGCTTATTCCCAAATTGAAATCAAAGCCTTTTATATAGTGCCAGAAGATATTCCTATAGTATTAATATAAGATACTTATACTAATAACAACCTAAAATAACGGCACTATGATAGTACTACTAGTGATTATCATTGCTGGGTAAAAAAACCAGTTTTGCTATACAGTAGTTTTAAAAGCTATGGCAACAAGCAAAAACAATCCAGATTTAAACAAAATGAACTCAGATTTAAACAAAGTTAAAAATAAATAAATTTATATTGATTTACAATAGATTTGGGTTCATTTCAATTTTGCTTAAATCTGAATTCATTTTCTTTAAATCTGAGTTCATTTTGTTTGTTGCCATAGATTTTAAAACAACTGTATTTAATTTTTAACTTTATTATACATGGATGCATTGATAAGGGATCTCTTAATAAAATATTTTAATAATGATTCAATATGAAAGGGGGTGATCATGCCATTTCAATTTACTTCACTTCAGATTCCACTGGGGTTCATATCACCCAATTGATTTGATGCTCACAATGGATAGGGGAAAATAAGGGGAAATTACATATGACGCCAGGCTACGCTATATTGATTCCCCACTGCAATTCTTGCTTTCCACTTTTCAAAAGTACAACTTTTGTTAGAAATCATTATAATAAAGAATGTAAGAAAACACACAAAAATCTGCAGAGATATATTTTTTGACCTTCTCTAAACAACTGGGTACTTTTTAATCACAGTTGTATAAGCTAGTTTTTTAAATAATCATGTTTTACTATTTTGCCTGGTTGAGGTAGCTCCACTGGAAATTTTTTAATTTAATATAAAAAATGGTCAAAAACACTATGTTTTTGAGCTACAGCACCTTAATTACGTCACTTCAAAAACGGCATTTTGACTGCAAGTTTTCAGTCAAAACTCAAAGTTTTGCATACTTGCGTTACTAATAAAAGACTTATTTTTACAAAACAAAAAAATTTGAAATTTTGATAGTATATGTTTTTAACTTTTTCTACAATTCCATGTAAAAATATTGACTACTTTTACATTCAAAACATTCTCATTTTTCTCTTTGAAAGCAACCCCCAAATTGCTCATATTTTGATACTAATTAACTTTTAGATGCCTCCCAAGTCAATCAACAAAGCTGAATCCAAGGCCACAAAGGCCTCCAAGTCCAAGGTCACTCCTCCCAAGGCCAAAAAGGCCAAGACTACCCCAAAGAAGCAGCCTTCTAAGTCCAAAGACCCCCCCCCCAAAAAAAAACCCTAATTCTGTCACCAGAACCAGAGGGAAACAGCCCTACTTCTCCCCACTCTCCCTTTGTCTACTCCTCTTCAGACCCCCAAGAGAAGTTATTCAGCTTCAACCACCACTCTGATCCCACTTCAGAGCCTGAGGATGAAGAGGAGCAGGAGCCTGAGCCTGGTGCTCCTATTGATGAGCCAATTGAGCTCTGGGATCTCAACACAATCCACAATATCTGCAATCAAAATGGCACCTTTGCTGTGCCCACCACATACCCTGCCAGCTACCCAATTATGACCAAGAAGGGGGTGCTGGCTTTGTATATAAAGGGTACAGCTTCAGCTGTAATGACAAGAAGAAAGAAATATGCCAGCATCACTAAAATGTTATAATGTTGGGTGCCCAGAAAGGCTAACTACCTATGGGTTTACAAGATTCAAAGCGTTAACTGTAGGCCATGACTGCACCAAGCCTTTTGACCCCATATATCAACTTATCTGCTGGTTTCTTTGCCAGGTAATTCCAAATACCAAGTATCAAACTGCCACTGAGGTTGTCACTATGCCCTCCTTAATTTAAATAATACCCAACTTGCTACTGTTGGTGGCACCCTAAAAATGCAGAGATACCTCACCAATCAGAGGTATTCTCTGAGCACTTAAGGCATCAGTGCTACATTAATTGATCAGTTGATTCTAACTGAGAAGCAGAAACTTTCCCGTCATAAAGAGAGATTCCCCCTCCATGACAACAACCAAAATGTCCATGAGCTCATTATTTGTTTTGCTACCTCCCAGGATCTATACAACCTGTTGAAATGCAAAACATGGCTTGCAGATGGTACTTTCTCCACCTGCCCAAACCTTCTTAGCCAACTTTTGAACATTCACAGGTAGTTGGGAAATCTATTTGTTCCACTGGTCTTCTTTTTCCTCTCAAATAAGAAGCAGGACACATATGTCTGTACTCTTTCAATTTTGAAGAAAAAGTTGGATGATATCCTCCCTATCTTGAAAGAAGAGCCAAAGGAAACCAGAGGGCACAAGAAGGCCCAGTCCCAGGAAGAGGAAGCCACCCTAACCAAAAAGTAGTCAGAAAGCCTTCCCTACCACAAATATCTTGAGTAGATTTTGAACAGGCTCAGGAAAATGCCTTAATAAAAGTCTTTAAGAGCTCCTCCAGGGATGCTACTTTCACTTTAAGCAGGCACTCTGCTGCTGCCTTCAAAAATTCTCAGATCTGCATGAGCTTGTCAACACAGAAAGCTCAAAAGAGGCCAAGGATGTATTCAATTGCTTTGCTTCCCTTACTTTGGTTAGAAAGGAGGAGACAAATGCCTTCTATGACACCCTCCTCTGTCACCCATATATCATAGCCAAACAGGAAGCCTTTGCGCCTTTTGTTGAGTATTTTGAAACTCAATGGGTTGGTATTTTTCAGGGAGCCCACCACATCAGAAAAGATGGTGACTTAATCCAGTGGAACTGCTATAAGTAAGTCAAAGACAGTCTTTAAAGACCACTTTTTCCCTTGAAGGGTGGCATAGCCAGTTTGCTACAAGGACCAGGATTTAAAAGCCCAAATTCAACAAGATAATGATGTATCTAAAAATAAAGCAGGCCATCTCTGCCTGCCTCTTCAAGACCAGCATGAAGACCAAGGGCGACCCCCCAAGAAGACTAAGGCAGTTAAAAAGTACACAAAGATCAGCAATGTAGTTCTTACATACTATCCTAAGTATAGAAATCTTGGGCATCTCCAAGATATCTCAGTTGCTCTTTCTACCAATGTTTGAGCCATTTTCAATAAACACCACTTTATCTTCACTCTTCTTCCATTTACTTTTATCATTATTTTTAATTTTATTTAATATTTGGTACAAATATCTTCTCATTTTAAAGTAAAGATCATAGTTATAATAGATGAAAATGGTTGTTTTTGTGTATATTTTGACTTTTGGGCTTTACACAGCCTTTTTGCTAATAATTGACCCTTTTTTTATTGCTGATTTGGAATTCTGAGGCTTTTTTAAGCCTAGAAAGAGTTTTGAAATATTATTTTTGAGAATTTTTGGGTTATTTTTGGTGTTCAAAAAAGTTCAAATTTTCAAACTGGTTTTTCTTAGTCACAATGCCGTGAATTGAAATGGTGTTTTACTATAAAATTGAGATAGCAAAAATTGAGATGGCATATTTTGAAATAGCACTTTTCAAGATGCTGTTTTCAAAATAGTGTGTCCTACCTCTTTGGAGTCTATTAATTTAATACATGCAAAGGTAAAGATTATTTATATCTTTACTATATTCTTTTTGGTGCCTTTAAAACTTTTGATGTAGATCAATTGATTTCATGATTTCTTTAATGAGGTCTTGAAATGACAACTTCTTTTTACTAAAATCATTTTTCCACATTTATAATGATTTTTAAGCTTCAAATGACACAATTAATAGTTTTTTAAATTCTATGGCACTGAGCAAAAAAACTCATCTGTAAGAAAAACAACTCATATTCTAATAAAAAGCCAGATGTAAACAAAATCAACTCAGATGAAAAAAAGAAAAACCAATATATTTATAAGATTAAAAGTAGATCTGGGTTCAATTTTGTTTTGTTCTCATCTGAGTTTGTTTTACTTTCAGATGAGTAATTTTTTGTTTATCTGAGTTATTTTTGCTTATAGATGAGCTTTTTTGCTTGACCCCATAGCTTTGAAAGCAGTAGGCTACACTATCTCAAAAACGGCCTCTCAAAATATGCCATCTCAAATTTAATTCAAGATGGTGTTTTTTGTGTTAGTGATTTTGAATCACAAAAAAATCAAATAAATATTAGAATAGCTAAACAAATAATAATTTTATATTGTGGCACCTCAAAAATATGACATCTCAATTTTTTATTGCAAGTCAAATTAATTAAAATTAATTTTGCTAACTTTATTTACATATGAAATCTCTTAGTGTGAGGTGTGTTTATGCAATCTCAATTTACGCCATTTATCACAAACTAAAATAATTCTATGCCCACATTAAATTAAAGCCTATTCTATAGTACCAGAAGATGTTTCTATAGTATTGTTCCAAGACACTTATAATAGTAACAACCAAAACAACTCCACTAAATTAGCCCTACTATTGATTACAGTGATTTTAAAAGCTATGGCAACAAGTGAAATTACTTCATATTTAAACAAAAAAACTCAGATGTAAACAAAACTAAAAATAAACAAATCTATTGTAAATCAACATAAATCTATTACTTTTAATTTTGTTTACATCAGAATTTTTTGTTTAAATCCAAAGTATTTTTTCTTGTTGCCATAGCTTTTAAAACTAGTGTATCATTGCTGGATAAAAAACACTTTTAAGTAAGTATTTTATAGCTTTTTTATACAGTGATACACTGAAGATGTTTTCTTTAATAAAATATTTTATTAGGGCTTTTAATATGAACATTGTTGGTTACACCATTTTGATTTATACCCTTTCTAAATTCCACTAGGTTTCATATCATCAAATTGATTTGATGTGTGTAATGATAAGAGAAAATAAGGGGAATTGCATATGATGATACATTATGCTATATCAATTTCCCAATGACAACTCTTGTTTCCACTTTTTAAAAGTACACTTTTACAAAAAAAACATATTAAGAAAATGTAAGAAAACATCTGAAAATTTGCATGTATGTTTTTTGACCTCCTCTAAACAACTGGGTACTTTTTAACTCCAGTTGTATAAGCTAGTCTTAAAGATATTCAAGTTAGACTCTTTGGCCTGTTTGAGGTAGCTCCACTGCAGATTTATTAAATAAAAATATGTAATTTTTTATGTTTTTTAACCACATCATCTTAATTACGGCATCTCAAATACGCCATTTTGGCTGCAAGTTTTATGCAAAACCCAAAGTTTTGTATACTTGTGCTACTAATAGTAATGATATTTTTACATAATAGAAAATCTCTAAAATATTTCAATGCTATTTTTTCAAACTTTTATTTAAAAGCATTCTAATTTTTCTCAAAAACCTAAATTGTCCTTATTTTGATTATAACTTTCACTTAGATGCCTCCCAATTCCAACAAAAAGCTGATTCCAAGGCCCCCAAGGGCAAAATCAGCTAAACCTGACCAAAAAGGAAAAAAATACTCCCTTATCAGCCTGCTAAGGCTAAAGTGCCTCCAAAGATACCCATGCCTTCCCCCAAGCCAGAGGAAACCAGCCCTACCCCTCCCCACTCTCCCTTTTTCTACTCCCGCCCAGATCCTCAAGAGAAGCTATTTGATTTAAAATGTCACTCTGGTGGGTGGAAAACCACTTCACGCAGCAATTGAGTGTGTCAAGGTGCAAGTCCTTGGGATATATCCTGTCAAGTTGACGCATACTCAATAACTTCCTTTGGGGGGTAAAACAGAAACTCAAAAATGCCACTCTGACCCCACCCCAGAGCCTGAAGAATATCAGGAGCAACAACCTGAGCCAGGTGATCTTGCAGATAACAATATTGAGCTATATGATAAGAACACTGTTCATAATATTTGTAACTATAATGACACCTTTTCTGTGCTCACTCAATTCCCTGAGAGCTGGCCAACCATTTTCATGAGAGAGGTGCTGTTTTGAGTACAAAGGGTACAGTTTCAATTGTAATGATGAGAAAAAGGCTATCTGCCAACATTATTATAAATGCAATGCCATTAGCCAGCCTATTGTAAATTATGTTGCAGATTATAATGGTCAAGATTGTCATTGGATTAATCCTGATGGTCAAGGCTATTCTAGTTGTTCATTCAAGTCTGTTGGATCTGAAAGATTTACATTCCTGTTTGTAACTTGGATGTTAAGTTGTTCTGGCTGTCCTATTACATCCAGTTGGATTGGGTTCAGGAACTAGAAGCCATTACCGCAATGTGTAGCTGCAACTGCAGTCTACTCTGGAGTAATGCACACTTACTCTTCTAAAGTCAGATTTTCCAGATCACCTCTAAAAGGAAGTAATGTGGCTGCAAGAGCCTGGTGGATCTAAGAAGATGGTTAATATTCCAAACAATAATGCAGGTGTTAATAACACCTCTGCAGTCATTGTGCAGCCATCATAGTATATAACTTCCCTTCTTTCTCTCAATAAAATATACTTTTAAACATCACCTACTTGCTTTTACACTCTACTTAGTTATTACCTTAGAATTAAAGGATAAGACTTCAGAGTCTTTAGACATGTATTAATACATGTATAAGCCTAAAGTTATACTCTTAAAAGCTAGCACTCCAGATGTTAATCCTCAAGACATCCATAAGGCCAAATTCACAACACACCCATCAAGGCTTACCACCTATGATTTCACTAGGCTTAAGGTGTTAACTGTTGGCCATGAATGCAAAATATCTTTTTACCCACTCTATCAGATTATCTGCTGGCTGCTTAGTCATTTTATCCTCATTATCAAGAACAAAACCTCAACTGATATTGTCAATGATGCTCTGATTAATCTTAATGACTTCCAACTTGCCTCTGTTGGTGATACCATAAATCTACAGAGATAAACATTTATTAGATTCATACTCTAAGCACTGAAGGTATCAGTGCTACATCAATTGATTAATTAAGTTTGAATAAGAAACAAAAGCTGTTTTTTCATGAGGTGTTTTTTCTCTTTAATTACAACGGCTTAAATTAAAAGAAGTGTGTAATCTTCCTTGCCACAAGTCAGTATTTACACATCCTTCTTAAATGAAAAACCTGGATAGCTGACAACACATTCTCAACATTACCAAAGCTATTAACCCGCTTTAAAACATTCATGGGAAGTTTGGCAATCTATTACTTCCTCTTGTCTACTATTCCCTTCACAACAAAAAGAAGGACACATATGTTTGTTCTCTCACCATCTTAAAGAACAAGCTTGATGAAATAATCCCCACATTGGAAGAGGAGCCCAAGGAGACAAGAGGGTGCAAGAAGAAGACCCCATCCCAGGAAGTAACACAACCACCACCAAGAATTAGCCTGAGAGCTTTTCAACCCTGTCCATCTGATAGTTGACTTTTAACAGGCTCAGGAAAATGCTCTCTATTCAATTTTTCAAGAGCTTCCCTCAGGGATGATATTTCCACTTCTAGCAAGCACTTTGCTGCCACCTACAAAAGTGCACAGATCTCCATGGGCTGGTCAACTCTAAAGGCACCAAAAAAGCCAAGGATGTATTCAATTGCTTTGCTGCCCTTTCCCTATTAATAAAAGATAAATTAAATTCCTTATATGGTGCCCTTTTTTCCATCTATATATCACTGCAAATCAAGCAGCATTTTTCTTTTTTGAGTATTTTGAAGCTCAGTGGGTAGGAGTCTTTCAAGGAGCACTCTTCATCAGAAAATAAGTTGAATTAATCAACTGTGACTTCTTTAAGAAGGTCAAAGACGGGTTAATCAAGACCAGATCTTCCCTTCAATGATGGCATAGTGTTGCAAATGTGCTATTTTAGCAGAGTTACAAGGGTAAAATATTTGAAAAATAGAAAATATCCTTTATTGGGAGATAGTTATTATGTAGTCATTGTGAATCTTGGATAACAGGAACATGATTGCATTGATCACTCAACTGGATGGTGAAGGGGGTGAATTGATCCTGATAATGAGTCAAGCGCTAAATTGAGTTATTCACTGTATGGGATAATCATTTTCTTCATGTTGCTAATTCTGGGAATTTGAATTGACTTTCTTGTTTAGCTACAGGTCACCAGGAAATCAGATTGTGGGTCACAAACCCAATTAGTTGGAACCTTATTGGAAGGTTTTGTAAAGTTACTCCCCCCTTTACCCCTGGATAGGACCATCTTCCCTTGGCGCACAAAAAAATCTGTTTTTAATCCAGATAAACCTCTCAAATCCCTTGAGGATTTAGTCCACACAATTGACAAGCAATTTTTCTTGGTGTATCCTTCCCAGGTGATAACCACCAAGGATCAGATTATTTTTCTAACATGGGAGGAATCTCTTATTAATTTGGACTATTTTTTGGCTTGGGCCTGCCCACATTTAAAACAAATCAAGTGTAACCAATCAGGTTGCGCTTTTGTTAAATCAACAAATCCCAACCCAACTGGATTAGATGCTGTCCTAAAACACTCCATTGATGCTAGCCAATCAGAGTTAAAGCCAGAAATTATTAGAAAATCTTCCAATCCATTGGATCCTCCTTTCAAAATTTCCCACGGAGCCAATTATACATGACCTTTGGGTCAGGTGACCTTAAATTTCAAATCCATTCCTTTTAGCAAGACAGGGGACTGGAAGCCCCACCCTTGCTTGTTTTTACAAATAAAGCTCTGTAATTTTCTTATCTTCTAGTTTTAATCTGGAGGCCTTGTACTGTGTCTTCTTGGTTTTACTTTGTTACTAGCAATTTTCATTATACTTTGCCTTCCTGATCTTCCCTGGTTTGTGGTGTGTCTTTTGGAGCCTCTAAAGTTGAAGTTAGTAATAACTTATACACTTACCTTGCTTGCTTTCAAAAACTGGGTTGATTATTTAATTTAGTAGTAAAGTCTTTATATTTACTTACTTTAAGTTTGATTTTATTTCTTGTTTGCTCTGTCATCTTTTCCTTGTTCTATAAGCTTGTAGTAACATCTCCTGCTTGCTTTAAAGTGTATAGCTTGTGATTGATGTCCCTCAAAATCTAAGAGTTAAAAATTCATGATACCTGGGGTTCCATAATTTACCTGTTTGCTTTTAGAAAGCCTCAAAACTCTATCAGGATTTTCTCCTGCCTAGAGTAATGCTGGTTTCCTTTCTAAAATTTATTACCTTTACTTTGGTACATGCTTTGGTGATGATATGGACTACTTCTCCAGACCTTTGAAGTTGCATTTCATATTCATTTTACCATGTGGGAGGCAATCCCACTCAATTCATGCACGTGTTGAGGACATCCCTGGGTGCGCCAAGGATATCCTTGCCACTAGTGAAAAAGTAGTAAGGAGCCTCACTTGTGATGATCTTGAGCTATCTGCTCTAAAACCAGCCCTCTCAGCGCCCCAAGCTTGGTCTTCCCAACACCTCCCCCCTCTGTGGGTCTAGGTGTTCAGTTTTAAGAGGAAGGACCAGACTTCCAAGAGCACACACCCAAGAACAGCTCCTTGTTGCTTGGTAGTATGATCTTGATGGGTTTTAATTCCTACTTTCCCTGAATATCTGCTGCGTCCTCCCTTTAGACGCCACTTTGAGCGGCCATGCCAGTCTTTTGCTGGATGGTGTCCTGGTGGATTCTTCCCCCAGGATGGGAGCTAAACTTAGTTAGTTTAGCCCTCCTCTCTCACCAGTTGACCCTTCTGTTTTGACACCCCCAGATGAAGGTTGGCCTCATCTGGAGGAAGATCATATGGGAGGTTGTCAGGAGCTCAGGCACTGTACTGGACTAGTTGCTGTTCAGTTGCAGTCAGGGCGGCCTCACATTGTTTCTGTCAGGCCTTACAGGGCTGAAATTAATTTTGGTTTAGGACCTTATCCTGTTTACGCTTGTTGAGTCCTTGTACCAAGTAAGAGTTATTGTTTACCTTTAATATAATGGTGGGGCCT